>CAUYON010081923.1:0-32700 GCA_963573935.1 Arctocebus calabarensis
GCCTCCCAAGTAGCTGGGACTACAGGCGCCCGCCACAACGCCCGGCCATTTTTTGGTTGCAGCCATCATTGTTGTTTGGCAGGCTCAGGGCTGGATTTGAACCTGCCAGCTCAGGTGTATGTGGCTGGTGCCTTAGCCCATTGAGCCATAGGCACCGAGCCAGAAAAGATATTTTTTGGATTGAATCAATTTGGGGTTCTTTGACCTTACTGGATCTGTATGTCCATATGTCTCCTATGACTTGGGAAGTTCTCAGATATTATTTCATTACATTGGCTTTCTATGCCTTTTTCCATCTCTTCTTCTTCTGGAAACTCCAAAATGTAAATACTGCTATTTTTCTGTTTAGTGTGTCCCATAAGTCCCATAGCATTTCATTTATTTGTTTATTTATTGTTTCACTCTGTTATTTCAAAAGACCTATCTTCAAGCTCAGAAATTCATTCTCCTGCTGGATCCAGGCTGTTATTGAAGCTCTCAATTGTATTTTTTATTTCATTTATTGAATTTTTTAGCTTCAAGATTTGTTTGGTTCTTTTTTATGTTATCTATCTCTTTGTTGAATTTCTCATTCAGATCACAAATTGTTTTCCTGATTTTGTTGAATTATTTACCTATATTCTCTTGTTTCTTGCTGCATTTCCTTAAGATCATTATTTTGAATCATTTGGGGGCATTTCATCATATATTTCATTAGTATCTGTTACTGGATAATTATTTTGTTCTGCTGGGTACAGTGGTTCATGCCTGTAATCCCAGCACTCTGGGAGGCCGAGGCAGGTGGATTGCTTGAGTTCATGAGTTTGAGACCAGCCTGAGCAAGAGCAAGACCCCATCTCTAAAAACATAGCCAGTGTTGTGGTGGGTGCCTATAGTCCCAGCTACTCAGGAGAATGAGTTAAGAGAATTGCTTAAACCTAAGAGTTTGAGGTTGTGAGCAATGATGTCACAGCACTCTGCCGAGGGTGACAAAGTGAGACTCTATCATACACACATAAAAAGAATTATTTGTTCCTTTAGAGATGTCATATTTCCTTGTTTTTTCATGTTTCTTGTGTCCTTATGTTGGTATTTGTGCATCTGGCAGAACAGTCACTTCTTCTAATTTCATGGAGTAGCTTTCATGGGAGAAGCCTTTTTCAAGTATACGTGTCCTTTAATGTCGTCTGGGCAGGGTGCTTTGGCTTTAGTTCTGGGTGGGTACAGTAGTACTGTCTTCATGTGATTTCTCTGGCTGTAATCATCTGCCTCAGTGGTGTCTGCAAGTCCTTCAGACTGCTGGTGTTAGTGCAGGCAATGGCATGGCTTTTGCTAGAGGCAGCATCTACTGGGCAGGCCTGCTCTCAGGCCTCGGGGAGGCGTGCACTGAGAACAGCAACCTGGCCAGTCATTCCAGCAGCATCACTGACTTCAGTGGACACCAGGAAGGCTGATCCTTGGTCCCTGAGAGGCATGCATGTTGGCCACCCTGCTGTGCTCCTTGAGGTGTGGGACACTGTATGAGCTCACATGCTGGGTTCATGGCTCTACTGCTGGATCTAGCTGGGCTCTTGGCATTGCAATTTTTTTTTGTTTGTTTGTTTTAGAGACAGTCTTACTTTGTCACCCTTGGTAGAGTGCTGTGGTGTCATAGCTCACAGCAACCTCCCGCTCTTGGGCTTAGGTGATTCTCTTGCCTCAGCCTCCTGAGTAGCTGGGACTACAGGCACCCACCACAATGCCCGACTATTTTTTTTTTAGAGACAGAGTCTCACATTATTGCCCTCGGTAGAGTGCCGGGGCATCACACAGCTCACAGCAACCTTCAGCTCCTGGGCTTAGGCAATTCTCCTGCCTCAGCCTCCCAAGTAGCTGGGACTACAGGCACTCGCCACAATGCCCAGCTATTTTTTTTGTTGCAGCTTGGCCGGAGCTGAGCTTGAACCTGCCACCCTCGGTATATGGGGCTGGCGCCCCGCTCACTGAGCCACAGGACCTGCCCTGCCCGGCTATTTTTTTTGGTGCAGTTTGACTGGGGCCAGGTTCGAAACCGCCACCCATGGTATATGGGGCCGGCACCCTACTCACTGAGCCATAGGCACCACTCTTGGCATTGCAATATTTTGTGAAGGCATGGTGGGATAATGGGAGGACCCCAGGGATGTGGAGATGCAGGGGCTACTGGCCCCCAGAGAAGGATGTACTCTAGTAGTGCCTCTGTTCTCCACCTGGTGCTGTGTCATAACAGCTTGGAGGAGTGGGAGGGAGCCAGTGTGAGTTCCTTCTCTGTACAATGTTGTCATGTAGATTCCAGGCAGCTTCTCATGCTGGGTTCAGGGCCTCTGAGGCTCTGCTGTAGCAGGCTCTGCAGGTGTGTGCGTGGTGGTGTAAATGGCTGGGGATCTCCTGCTTACCTTTCCCCTCAGTGGGGAGTTCTTTTTGACTCTGAGCCAGTCCTGGGAGTTCCTCTTGACTCTGAGCCAGTTCTGGGAGTTCCTCTTGACTCTGAGCCAGACCTGGCCAGGTATTTCTCTTCTTTCTCTTTGCTGCCACCCTGAGTTTCTGTGCCTCAGAGGGTTTTTGTCACTTCTTTACTGAATTCCAGGCTTCTCCCTCAGACACTCAAATTGAAGTACAGTTATGTATTTGCTGTTTTGGTCCGTCTTTGTGGAGGAGTTGAGGGCTGGTCGCCTCTAGTTAGCTGTCTTGGTGACTTTCACCAGAAAGTCTTACCTACAAAGAAGAGACACCATAGAGCTTTTCAAAGATGATAAGACTCTTTTTTATGAATTTATTTCTGATAGTTACAGTGAAAGTTATGTCCCCTTGACCACCCTGCCCCCTGGGGTGGGTAGTTGAGCGAATCTTACATGAGAAAGTCGCTCTATCTTTCCAATCTCCTAAGCATTTCACTAAAGCAGAGATCAAACTACAGAACAGTGGCCCAATCTAGCCCATGGGCTCACATGATAAAGATGGTTTTTACATATTCTAGTTGAAATCAAATCAAAAGAAGAATAATATTTGTGACACATGAAAACCATATGAAATTCAAATTTTAATATTCACAAATAAACTTTCATTAGAACACAGCCATATTCACTTATTTATACCTTATCCTTGATGGCTTCTTTTGCTACAATGGGGGGATAGTTGTATATTCACAGCCTGAGACTGTCCCATAAAACCTAAAACATTTACTACCCAGTCTTTTACAGAGAAAGCTTGCTGACTCATACTCTGTAGTATACCATGGAAGTTTTGATATTTCAGCCTACTGTAGGCCAACTTTGGGTCTGTGTATCAATCAACCAACAAAGCAAACTATAATAGCCATTACTTGCACCTCACTCAAGCTGAATCTCTGCCAAGTAGGCCAATATCAATAACTACGCTTCATCCAAGTTTATATTCTTCCCCTTGATTCCACACTTTTAAGATCCATTTCCATACACATTCCCCAGTTTTCTGTTACTATAAACTGGCAAGCAGAAATTGACAATTGTTTGGGTATGTGTTGCACCTCTTCGTGGGTTATGCTCTACCTTGCCCTGAGCCTTGAGTTTAGTCACAGGTCTTACAAGCAAGAAGTAATAGAAGTAGGCCTTGAGGGGCAATGACTGTGCCTTGCAATTACCTTACAGAGGGCCATCACAGCAAAGAAGAAAAGCAGAAAAGGGCTGCTTCAACAAGCAAAGAGACTTGGCAGAACTTAGAGGGTTAGGGTCCCCAACTCCATTAGACTCTGCTCATATGTTCCCATCCCACTTTTCAGAACCCCACTCCTTCCCAATCAATGTCCTTATTGTAACAAAAGACACCCTGTGAGGTTGGAAGTTCAATTTTGTTGTAATTCAGCCATCCACAGGACTTGACTTTGGGTTTGATTTTCAGAGACCTCAGCTCTGTAAGGTACTGAAAATAAGAGCTTCTTTCAGGGCAGTCACAGAAGCTTTCAAGTCCCTTATGCTGAATTTAAGCTGGGAATTTAAAGCTCCAAGCTCATCATTTTCTTTCCTGAAGCTTTGTAGCACATTTAGAAGCAATGAACCAGCCCCATTACACTCCTTATTTTCACTAAAATGTTCTATGGAAGCAAATACTCCATCATTCAAGGGCTTGCCTTCTCTGGGGACTTAATACAGGAAGCTACTGGTGCTACAGGAAGATGTGTGTAAGGTCAAGGAACCTATAAGCATAACCGGGAGCCCGCAAGGACAGACTGAGCCCCATGTCAGTTCTTGTTGCCTCTGATCTTGGTGGTGGTGATGGTGGGGGAGTACCCTGCTGGATCCAGCGCCTTTTGTGATGAAGCTAAGCACACACCTGGCCCAGGTATTGAATAACCTGGAGGAGGACCCAGGGAAGGTGAGAGTTATAGTCCTGCCAGATGGCAAAAAGATCTGGCTAACTGTTTTGCCACTCCATGCCGTGGACCATCAGCGTCCCCTTCATTACTGGAAATGGGGTCATCTCCATTTCCATTTAATTAGAGAACCAATTCCAGAAAATCCAGCTAGCTTCTGTTCTTCTGCAACCACTCTTAGTACCAAACACTTTATCAGCAAAAGTGAACCTCTAAAACACACACACACACACACATGATGCAGGCAGAATGGAGACCCCATTCTTGAGAGGGGAGGGCACCCCCAGGAAAAGGGAAAATTAAAAAGTAAGCTGAAGGAGTTGGAACAAAGAAAAGTCAGCTAGTTTACCTTTAAGCTAGCCATTGCTAAACTTCTCATCTGATCAAGTTTACGGCCTTTCCTGAAACTTTGGCCTACTGAGGACACAGCTTACACATACCCTTGAGTCTGTGAACACTCTGAGAAAGACAATGGCCATGAAAGAGATTATGGCAAGACCTAGAAAAGATACATCTTCTAGGTCATTTCCTGCCCATTAAACAGACAAAGCAGATACCTGTTGTGGAGATTTGCAATGGCCGGGGCAGAGACCAGGGGAATAGCTCAAGCTCTGAAATATGGGCAGGAGAGCTTACATCCCTTATCACAGAGGAAAATCCTCTCTGGTAGTGATGAGAGGAAAATGCCTCTCTCCCACTGATGCTCAGAGGAGATTAACGCCAGTGGCATTTTACTCCACAGTGAGTTAGCGGAGTTTAGCACCTCTCTAGGAATCTGTGTGTGACTCCAGACAGGAGGCTTCCCCTACACAAGGCTCAAGTTTCAGATTCCTCAAAACTACTCAAATCCTTAAAGTTAATAATAATAACAATTGGAACTGATATGCTCACTCAGAGAAACTCCTGGTGTCTTTGTTCTCTAAGTTTACCACCTGGGCAAAGAGGTTTGAATAAAAGCTGAGAGGAACAGAGATTCAAGGTGCTGAAACCCACAAACTGGCAGGGGTCCCCTATGCTCCCATCTTTGAAAATTCTATTCTGTGTCTCATGTCTCTTTCTTTATCATCACTCTTTATTTATTTTTTTTTTTTTTGAGACAGAGTCTCACTTTGTCCCCCTCAGTAGAGTGCTGTGGCGTCACAGCTCACAGCAACCTCCAACTCTTGGGCTCAAATGATTCTCTTGCCTCAGCCTCCCAAGTAGCTGGGACTACAGGCGACCCCCACAATGCCCCAGTATTTTTTCTTGCCGTTGTCATTGTTGTTCAGCTGGCTGGGTCACTTCGAACCTGCCAGTCTTGGTGCATGTGGCCGGAGCTGTAATCACTGTACTTATGGGTGCCGAGCCTTTATTATCATTCTTAACTTTATATTTCTTCAGTCAGTCATGCCAGTTACACAGGTCTTAGTGGACCCTACCCCCAGAGTGGAATCCCAACACACACAATTTGCTACACAAATTAGACCCTTAAAAATTGTGGGAGCTAATGAAGCTCTTCTGTAAGCCTGTTGTCTCTGTGCAGGATGCTGGAACTTGAAGCCCGCAGGTGCAGAGGGTCAGGACAGGAAGATGCATGTAAGGTCAGGGAGAGCAAGGACAAGCTGGAACCTACAAGCATAACTGGAAGCACACGGGGACAGACTGAACTCCATGTCAGTTCTTGTTGCCTCTAATCTTGGTGGTGGTGATGTGTGTGTGTGGGTAACCCTGCTGGATCCAGCGCCTTTCATGATGGAGCTAAGCACACACCTGGCCCAGGTATTGAAGAACTTGAAGACGGACCCAGGAAAGGTGAGAGTTACAGTCCTGCCAGATGGCAACAAGATAAGCAAAAACCAGCATAAATTACAGAATGACTTCTGCTTCACCTCTACCTAGCAAATTCTCCACCCCCTGCCCCAGCAAAAATGTCTCTTGGGACACAGCCTAGAAGAAACATATGGGCATGTGGGAAAGAGATCCTAGGAAATGTCATTTAACCCAGCTAAGCAGACAGTTACAAACCCATCGCAGACCCTGTTTCAAGCGCTGCCTATTCTGCTGCTGCCTGGAGCCAGAGGCGTTGACTTCCCAGCCCCATAGAAGCAACACCCCCCACAGACACCCACAGAGACCTTCCTCATGCCGCCAAGAAGAGCACAATCTAGCATCAGATGAGAAAAAAGTAGATTTCATTCCGTTAATGGAGTTTGGCCTCAATTCTTCCCAAACAAGAACCTTGACAGAACTGCACCCAGGAGGCTGGCTGAATAACATCCACTCCATTAACTTTTGGCAAGAAACCTCCCCTGATGCAAGAGAGGAGAAGGAGGGGGCCTAAGTTCAGGAGATGATACAGCAGGAAAAGGTGTGTTACAGATGAACAGCCCTGTGGGAGCATTGGAAGCACTGCTGGGGAGAGATTTCTGGAGGTCTTTTCCACGTGTGCAGAAGGATGGTCTCTTTCGGTCCTCTGAGCATCATGAGAGAACTCAGTCTACATCAGGGCCCATCTCAGAGGGCATCTGGGAAACGTGGCGTTACCCACATGGGAAGATGGGCAGGAGGAGAGAAAGGACGCCCTGGCGGTCCCCCAGGGAGTACGCGCTGCCCTTGCTCTGCCCAAGGAAGCCACTGGGTGTCTCCATCTGTGGCAGCATGGTTTTGGCCTCAAACAATATTAAGTCACATGGAACTACATCACCAGAAAGCAAATCCCCTTTGCAGATGGCTAAGCCATCAAATGATGATGTGAAGGAGAAAGTTGTACAGTAAAGAGCTAACTATCCAAAGAAAGTTCTGGCCTCTGCTCTTGGCTGTTGGAAGGTAATCTCTAGGCTCTCGGAATGTTCTGCTTGATAAGAGTGTCTTTGTCTGCACGTGGGCCTTGGGCCACACCCGATTGTTCCTGACAATGTGATTTATGTGGGCCACAGCTCCACCTCCAGAGGGCTGGAGACTGAGGTCAGCCACATGATGTGTCTGTGCCGTAGTAAAAATTCTGGACACCAAGTCTTGAGCAACTTCCTCTGGGTTAGCAATAGTCCATGTTGCTAAGGGAAGTCAAGCAATGTCCACAACCCCACTGGAAAAGGACAACTGGGAGCTTCGTACTTGGAATGTCCTTGGACTTTTCCCCATATGTCTCTTTCCTTGGCTGATTTTATTTATTTGTTTATTTTGGGGGCAGAGTCTGACTCTTTCCCCCTGGGTAGAGTGTCGTGGCGTCATAGTTCACGGCAACCTCAGACTCCTGGACTCAAGAGATCCTGTTGCCTCAGCCTCCCAAGTAGCTGGGACTATAGGTGCCTGCCACAATTTAGGGCTAGATTTTGTATTTTAGGTAGAGACAGGGTCTTACTCTTGCTCAGACTGGTCTCAAACTTGTGAACTCAAGCAGTCCACCTGCCTCAGCCTTGTAGAGTGCTAGGATTACAGGTGTGAGCCACTGTGCCCAACCTTGTTGGCCGATTTTAACATTTTCTTTCACTATAATAAGCCATAAATGTGAGCATGACAGCATTCCCTGAGTTCTGTGAGTCCTTCCAGCCAACTGTGAAACCTAAGGGTGGTCTTAAACCTGCAGTTGGTGTCAGAAGTGAGAGTGGCAATAGGGTTACAACCACACCCCTGTAAACTGCAGTCTCTTTGGGCAATAGGATAAGAATCACAACTTGGCCTCTGGTTCAGAGCCCTTGGACAGCAACTCCATGTCCGGCTAGAATTCAATATGATTTCTTCATTTCTTTCCACTGGATGTATCTTTATAGCTGTCTTCTATTTATATCAAGCAGTACTAATTATCCATATATGAGTGTGTCTTGTAAAATCAATTCACTTAAGTTAAAAAGGGAGCTGTTCTTTTACAAGAATGAATAATGGTACAGGTGGGGTGAAAAGGTGTCGGCCATTGGAAACAAACAGGGTATGTGATGATTGAAGTTTGGGAAATAACTGTCCTAAAAACAGCTTGCAAATACTGATGTGGCTACCGAGCCAAGGAGCAGATGTGGCTGTGGGCATTTCCTGTTCTAAGAAGCAATGTTTCTTCCCTGCCACCACCTAGATCTTATTTTAAAGAGGGTCACATGGCACAATATGCATTTTATGTCCTCACTATTATGTATTTCATGAGGTTGAGCTGTATGAAATTGCTATTTTTGTAGGTTGAAAATATTTGCACAACAACATTTTCAAATGATTTAATTGCATAGACATGATCCCTTTTCTTATGTATATATATAGAGAGAGAGAGACACCATATATATAGATGATGTTCCTTCCTTTTCAGTTAGACATCTATTCTGATTAGCAGGTGGTGGGTGCCAATAAGGAAATATTTTTAGTATCCCCAAGATGTATATTACATACATATGTGCACGTAATGTACTGTATATATTATACAGGGTGGACATAAAGTTCGTGTGCAATTTAAAATAGTTTATTTCAGTAAATTGCACTTGAACTTTATGTTCACCTTGCATATATAAAATCTTGCATTTGTTATTTGGGATGTGCTAGTGATTTATTTTTCATTACTTCTTTCTTTCTTTCTTTCTTTTTTAAATGCTACTCACAGCCCACTAAACTGTTTTTATAACTCACAGATGGGCTATGACCTGAAGTTTGTGAAAGGTGGTTGGTTATGCAACCCCCTGTGACTAGGACCTTGTCTCTTTACTTTGGCACAATCCTTACACTTGGGCGGAGCGCCTGGCCTAAGCTTTGCCCTTGAGGGGCTGCTCTGGGCTAGCCTGGTTGAGCCCCTCCTCATGGGCTGTGGAGTTTAGGGGCTCCCAAAAGTGCCCGCTGGTGTCTATGCCCCTTCCTGACTCTATTCTGGGTGCTTAGCACCCCACAATTCCTCACTGAAATTGCACTCTGAGCCCACATGGCCTTCTTAGTGGACACTATAAGCCAAGAGGGGCCATTTGTGTGTGAAGGGGTACTGTTGAAGTTTGGATGTGCAGACTGGGAAGTTTGAAGGCAAGGGGACCACTGCGGGCTGGGACCTCCCCCTGTGCTCACCTGAACCTCCCCTCCCCAGTGGTAGGGCTGAGCTGCTAGATGGGGGGGGAGGGGGGCTGGCTCAAACTTCCAGCATTCACAATGCAGCCCTGACTCTTTCACTGGCCACAGCTTGGCTCCCACCCCCCCGGCCCCAGGCCACCTTCTTTCACTTTGTTCCCTGCCTTGGCTTTGTGTCTGTGACTCCTTTGCTTTACTCCTGGGGGGTGTGTGTGACGGGGGACCCAGGCCAGGCCCTACCTTTCTTCCGCTCCCCTGTGATGAATGATCAGAGACCACAGGGTAAGGGCCACTGTGCTTTATTTGGGTCTGAACAGGGTGGATAACTGGAGGGGCAGTGCCCAGGGAGCCCAACAGTCTTCTAGGTGGCAGGGGACTTGGGCCATCAGCCCCAGCTCCGGCTCCATGCATCTGGGTCTTCCCCTCAGGCTGGGCTTCTTATACTGACCATTCTGGAGGCTCTTCGAGGGGAAGGAGGAGGCTGGGCATGGTGAACTGGTGGGGGGCTCAGTCTCGGGGTGCCGGCCCCTACTTCTGATGGACTCACCTGCAATAATTCCGGCATAACTGGGACAATTGCCTACACTTGCCACCTGTGGGGGAAGGAAAGGGCTCAGTCACGAGTTGGAGCAATATTGATTATCCTGTGTGCTCTGGGTGCTGGGGAGCCAGGCCAGTCAATCCCAGCCCTTGGGAAACTCAAAGACAACTCTAGAAACAAGTGATGGAGAAGCGCCCGTGACAACAGTCAAGGCACCACCCCTTGAGGGAGGAGCTTCTCATATCTGCACACAAGAGCTCTTTGAAAATTCAAGACTATTTTGCATGTTATGTATTCATGTAGTGTGTATTTATTGTGCACCTGCTGTGTGCCAGGCACTGATCCAGGGCCTGGGAACATACTGGGGGGCAAAGTTAAAGATCTCTGTCCTTGTTGAGTTGACTTTCTGGTAGGGAAGACCAAGGAGGAGAAAAATGACAGAGTCAAATGTATAAAGATGAGCAGTCAGATGGGGGTAAATGCTGTGAAGAAAAACAAAGCCAGAAAGGAGGCAGGGAGGCCAGGAGCCCAGTACATCCTCACAGGGATGACTAGGGGGCCTGGGTGAGGATGTGACATTTGGGCAAAGACCTAAAGAAGGTTGGGGGAGCCATTGTGACACCTGGAGAGAGGGTGTTCCAGGCAGAGGGAACAGCCATTGCAAAGGCCCTGGGGTAAGAGGGCACAGAGGGACAGTAAGGAGGCCAGGTGGCCAGACCAGAGCAGGTGAGGGGGACCTTAGGAGCCCAGGGGACGTTGAAAAACAGCAACCTACTGTCTCCTGGCTGCCACTATCAGCTCTCCAGCCTCACCCCTTCTTCTGTACCCTGGCTTACTCCGCCCCAGCCACTTGTCTCCTCTTGCTGCTGTTACACATGCCCAGCTCATTCCTGCCTCCCAAGGCTTGGCAGCTGCTCTTCCCTCTACCTGGTTTTCTACCATTTTCTCATCATCAGGAATCAGAGGAAGCTTCTCTCCCCACCCGTCTCAGTCTTAGTCACTCTGCCTTATTTGACAAACATCTTTCTCTGTATCCACTCTGTTGTTTATTGTCATCTCCGCACCAGATGTGAGTTCCCTGAGGCAGGGACCAAGGCTGCTTATCACCGCCATGCCCCCAGCATCTCCCAGCACAGGGGGGACACAGAGTGGGTGTCCACAAATGCTTGCTTTTGGAAGAATATATGTCCCCAGAGCTAATGCCTCCAGGCTCTGCCCTTGCCCAGGTCTGGGGCCAGTCCTTCACCGATTCTCATGTGCTGTGTGACCTTGGGCAGACTCTTCAACTCTCAGAGCCTTAATTACTGCCCCACTGGGAGAGAGGTGGGCCTGTCAGAGCCACATTACCTTTTTCTTTTTCTTTCTTTCTTTCTTTCTTTTTTTTTTTTTTTTTTGAGACAGAGTCTTACTCTGTTGCCCTGGGTAGAGTGCTATGGCATCACAGCTCACAGCAACCTCAAACTCTTGGGCTCAAGCGATCCTCCTGCCTCAGCCTCCCAAGTAGTTGGGACTACAGGTGCCTGCCACAATGTAGGGCTAGTTTTTCTGTTTTTATTAGAGACGGGGGTCTCACTCTTGCTCAGGCTGCTCTTAAACTCCTGACAGGCTCAAGCAATCTACCTGCCTCAGCCTCCCAGAGTGCTAGGATTACAGGCGTGAGCCATGCGCCCAGCAGCAAACACATTCAGACTGCCCGTTAGCAATCCTGCTTTATGAGCATTGTGCTCTAAGGCTTCTCGGCCTTTTGGATAAGATCAAGTGTAGTATCAAGTGATCATTAGTGCTCTGCCTCCTGGTTCAGGCAAATAAGATGTGACTGTACTCACTTTCCTGATGAGGAAATTGGACAAGTAGGTAATGAGAGTTGGTGCAGGCTACTCAGATTAACTAAGAGCTTGTAAACTGGTGTGTTGTCCAATTGTCCCGCAACATTTTAAAAGCCTTTTCAAAAAATCAGTTTCTCGGGCGGTGCCTGTGGCTCAGCGAATAAGGCACCGGCCCCGGATACCGAAGGTGGCGGGTTCAAACCCAGCCTCGGCTGAACTGCAAAACAAAAACAAAACATAGCCTGACGTTGTGGCGGGCACCTGTAGTCCCAGCTGCTTGGGGCCTGAGGCAAGAGAATTACCTAAGCCCAGGAGTTGTGACGCCACGGCACTCTGCCGAGGGTGACAAAGTGAGACTCTGTCTCTACAAATAAAAAAAAAAAAAATCAATTTCTCTACTTGTTATTCTTTCTCCCTTTGTCAGTCCTTCTCTGTCCTTTGTTGGGCCTTGAGAGGCTGACCTGACCGGCCACATCCTCCAGGGCCCTTTGTCCTCAGCATTGACAGGAGACAGGAGGGTGGGAGGGAAGGGAGGTTTAGATATCTGCTCCCCTTAGCTTGGCTCCCTCTGGGTGGGTTACAGTGAGGCAGTGGCTGGAACCCCCTCTCTGGGGACACAGTTGGGGACACAGTTCCTACCGGCTCCTTCTCTTACCAGGCCCCACCTGCTAACAGCTCCCCGTCATGGCCAGTCCTGAGCTCTGCTCTGCCCTGTTACCCTGGTGGTGGAAAAGTCCCTCTATTAAACAGTCTCCATTTAACCCCTTTTTAGGTCCAGCTGCCAATATCTACGCGCTGGAAGATTTCCCAGAAACATTGAAGTCTTCAAAGAAGAGCTACTCTGACAGCTCCAGGTTGACTGAGTGGGTGGGGCTGCTTCACCCGGATGAAGAATTAATCTTCATTCACTTCCTCCCCCGCAAGCTTTTCTCTCCTCTTTCCCTGGAAAGGTCTGTGCATAGTGAGCTGGTGACCCTGCAGTGCTATGTTGACTGCCAGACCAGCCCCCAGTTCTCCACCCCTCCCCATCGATATCTATGTCAGGCAATGTGACTCTGCCTCTTTCCATCAAGAGGAAGTTTATTTCCTGACTGTTAGAAGAAGAAGCAGCCTGGCCTTGTGACTGGCTTGGACTAGATGTGGCAGAGGTGACAGTGGCCAATTCTGAGTCTGCGAGCTTTTGCTTTCGCTTTCACTTTTTCTCTCTCTAAATTAGATAAGACCAGGAGGAGAAGAACCAAGAACAGAGCTCCCTGCTGACCCTCATCTGGCCTCCGATGCATGAGTAAATCTGGCTCAGACCAGAAGAACCACATAGCTGAGGCCAGTCTACATTCCCAAACTGCATGCTTGAGAGCTAAAGAAAGAATCATTTTAAGCCACTGAATTCTGGAGTAGTTTGTATGGGTATATACCTGACAGAAACAATTGGCACAGCTCAGCGCCTGTAGCTCAGCAGCTAGGGTGCCGGCCACATACACCGGAACTGGCGGATTCAAACCCAGCCCAGGCCTACTAAACAATATTGACAACTGCAACAAAAAAATAGCCAAGTGTAGTGGCGTGCGCCTGTAGCCCCAGCTACTTGGGAGGCTGAGGCAAGAGAATTACTTAAGCCCAAGAGTTTCAGGTTGTTGTGAGCTGTGATGCCACAGTACTCTACCCAGGGCGACATAGTGAGACTCTGTCTCAAAAAAAAAAGAAAACCTGGCACAGAGGCCTGCGAGGACTTGATCCTCAGTCATCGTGCAAGCCTCCCCATTCCCCCACAAATCCCATTCTCACTGGTGAGGATGACAATGCCTGTGATGAACAGCACAGCCGCCACCAATAGCCCCCGTCTCCGGAGAGTGTTTTCATCTGTAGAGAGAAAATGGAGGGGGGATAATCAGAGGGGCCTTCACCCTTCTTCCCCCACATCTTCCCATGTGTAACTTACCATAGAAGAAGGGGTTGTCCTCATCTGGACCTGAATGGGACAGACAAGGAACAAGTCAGATTTCGGCAAAGGTTTATGGAGTGAATAAGTGAATGGCAGAGTCAGGGAGGGGAGAACACCAGGTCTCAGCTTTGGTACCCTTAGAACAAAACCCAAAGTCTTTGCTCGGTGGCGCCTGTGGCTCAAGCGGCTAAGGCGCCAGCCACATACACCTGAGCTGGTGGGTTCGAGTCCAGCCCAGGCCCGCCAAACAACAATGACGGCTGCAACAAAAAAATAGCCGGGCGTTGTTGCAGGCGCCTGTAGTCCCAGCTACTTGGGAGGCAGAGGCAGGTGAATCACTTCAGCCCAGGAGTTTGAGGTTGCTGTGAGCTGTGATAGAGCGACAGCTTGAGGCTCTGTCTCAAAAAAAAAACAACAAAGTCAGGCGGCACCTGTGGCTCAGTGAGTAGAGCAGCGGCCCCATATACCGAGGGTGGTGGGTTCAAACCCAGCCCCTGCCAAACTGCAACAACAACAACAACAAAAAAAAATAGCCAGGCGTTGTGTTGGGCGCCTGTAGTCCCAGCTACTCGGGAGGCTAAGGCAAGAGAATCGCCTAAGCCCAGGAACTACAGGTTGTTGTGAGCTGTGTGACACCATGGCACTCTACCGAGGGCAATGAAGTGAGACTCTGTCTCTACAAAAAAAAAAAAAAAAAGAAGTCCTCACCATGCACAATCTGTCTTGTGTTATTTCTCTAACCTCATCCCCTCACACTCCCCCTCACTCACTGTACTCCAGCCCCACTGGTCTATTTGCCATTGAACATGCCAGACACGTCACCGCAGGGCCTTTGCACTAGCTGTTCCCACTGCCTGGAACACCCTTACTCTGGACATCCACATTGCTACTTTGTTCACTTCCTTTTTAGTGAGACCTGCGTTGGTCCTGCATACGAAATACAGGTTGAGTACCTAATCTGAAAATCCAAAATGTTCCAAAATCTGATACTTTTTGTGCACAAATACAAAGCTCAAAAAAAAAAGCTCATTAGAGAGGGGAGGAGAGAGGGGGATTGGCATGCTCCCAACTAATGGGCACAATGTAACCGTACATGGCACTCCCCCTGGGTGCAGGACGCAACTACAACAGGGACTTTACCTAACAAATGCAAACACTGCAACCTAATCATTTATGCCTTCATATTAATCTAAAATTAAAAAAAGAAAGAAATGCCCATGAGAGCATTTTGAATTTTGGATTTTTGGATTAGGAATGCTGTACCAGTAAATCTAATGCAAACATTCCAAAAATCACCTCCTCCCACTAAAAAAACCCCCAAATCTGAGACACTTCTGGTCTCAAGCATTTTGAATAATGGATACTCGACCATAACTCCTCAGTTGATCTCGTTAACACTGTTTTATTTTTCTTGATGGCAAGTTAAACTCAACTGATGTAAATTGCACACGAACTTTATGGCCACCCTGTAATAATCACTATTATGATTATTATTTATCATATTTCTTCCCCTACTAGAATATCAGTTCCATGAGGACAGAGATTTTTGTCTGTTTTCTTCACTGCTGTATCCCCAGCCCTAGGACAGTGCTCAACGGATATGCGTTGAATGAAGGGGCAAACAGGCTCTCTATGTGACCTGTGGATACATATCATTTTCACTCATCCATTGGGATTGACTGGGCAGGAAGTGGAGAATAAGACTACAGGGGGAATAAACCAGGTACCCCTAGAAACAGAGCTCCCTGCTGACCCACAAGTGACCTCACAGCATCAGTAAATCCAGCTGAAACGAGAAAAACCACCCAGACAAGCACAGTCTACACTTCTAAATTGCAGAACTGAGAGCTGAATGAATGTTTATCATTTTCAGTTATTGAAAATGTATGCAACATTCAGCTATTCAGACATTTATTACGCACTCACCACCCTCTGCCAGGCTTGAAGCCATTTTTTCACTCAACATATGTTTACCTGGACTATTCTGTGTTTGGCTGTGTTCCAGGTGCTGAAAATACACAGTGAATAGAAAACAGCCTGCTTCCATACTGGGGGTTTGGGGGGCAGTTACTGACCAGGTGGCTTGAAGGTCTGAGGGTTTGCGCCGGCCAAAGTTCTCTTGGGGACCATTGTTGTGGCTTCAGTGGGACGGATGGGAGAACAGCCAGAGGATGGTGGAAGCAGAAACAAGTGACAACACTCAAAGTCTGTATCTGGGAGAAACCCTTCTCCCACACCTGCACAGCCAGTGTTCAGGGTCAACCATCCCCCAAATCCACCCCTAGAAGCAACAAGTAATGGTAGATACTGAAATACCGAATAAGCTGGCACCGTCTGGTTACAACCCCAACCCCTGAGTGACCCCTCCCCCTCCCCTGGGATCTTATGGACCACCTACAATCCAAGAGATGCAGGAAATAAACCCCTGGCATAGCCTGGCAGGGAGACTTCTATGACCCCAGCTACACAGCCTGGAGATATCTGTCACACATTTTGAATATCACCTCTGGCCCTAGATGTGATTTTTGACCGGTGTGTCATGAAAAATTTTTTTTTTTTTTGCAGTTTTTTGTCTGGGGCTGGGATTGAACCTGCCACCTCCGGCATATGGGGCCGGCGCCCTACTCACTGAGCCACAGGCTTTGCCCTTTTTTTTTTTTTTTAACCATAAAAATTTTTTAAGATCATTAATTCAATGATTATTTTTTGTTTTTTTGAGACAGAGCCTCTAGCTGTCACCCTGGATAGAGTGCTGTGGTATCACAGCTCACAGCAACCCCCAATTCCTGGGCTCAAGCGAGTCTCCTACCTCCGTCTACCAAGTAGCTGGGACTACCAGCTCACCCACCACAACGCCCGGCCATTTTTTGGTTGCAGCCATCATTGTTGTTTGGCAAGCCCGGCTGGATTCGAACCCGCCAGCTCAGGTGTATGTGGCTGGTGCCTTAGCCCGTTGAGCCACAGGCACCGAGCCAAATTCAATTATTTTTGAAAGACGTTCAAAGCACAGTAAGTATACTCTTTTTCTTACTCTTTTTTTTTTTTGATCAATATAATTTAAGTGTGCTACTGAAGTTTAACTATCAGTTCAAGTGTGCTGTGAGATTAAAAAAAGGTTGAAAAACACTGCCTTAGACCAAAAATACCAAAGAGTTCCTCTCTTGAGAAAAAAAAAAAATTCAGTGCCCCAATAGGAAGGCCCTGTCCCTCTGGCCCTGAGAAAGACTCCAAAATCCCACCTGATACCTCCATGAGAATTCACAGGTGAAAGCTGCCTCACGAACCCCGAGTTTCCTGAGCCTCTCTCAGCATCTCACCCCCTCAGTATGAACAGACAGCCGAGGATTACAAGATGTTCAGGGATTGTGTGGCCTAAAGCAGGCATAAGATCAACGCAGGTGGAAAGCTGCTGACACCACAGAAAATGCAAAGGACAGCCATGAGGGAGTGTGGTGTTTGTGTTGTACCCTGGAGCTAGATAGTCTGGACTCAAATTCAGATTCTGTCACTTTTGGCTGTGTGGCCCAAAAGCCTCTCTGGGCTTCAGTTTTCTTCCTTGTAAAACAGGAGTAATGACAGTCCCCACCATGTATGGTGGTTGTGCACATCAAACAAGGTAGCACACAAAAGCTTACTACAGCACCCAGCTGGAATAAGCTCTCTGCAAATGTCAGTAATAGTATTGTCTACTTTGCACTCCTCCTTCCTTCTAGAAACAGCTCCCCCCTTCTTTGGGGAAACTGCTCTCCCTCCCCCAGTCTATGTGGTTCCCCAATTGTGACCTAGGCTACAATAGGAAGCATGCAAACCCCAGTCTAGCCTTTCCCTGGGAACTTTCAAATCTCAACTAGTGATTTTTGGGTGAAAGCTAATTACTATAGATTAAATTGTATCCCTCCCCACAAATTCACATGTGGAAGCCCTGTCCCCCAATGTGATAGTGTTTGGAGATGGGGCCTTTGGGAGATAATTAGGGTTAGAGGAGTTCATGATGGTGGGACTCTCATGACAGGATTAGTGCCCTTTTTAGAATAGAACAGAGAGCTTGTTTCTAGTCTCTCTCTCCACCCACACACATCAGGGTAAGGCAATGTGAGGACATAATGAAAGGGTGGCCATCAACAACCCTCACCAGACACTGTCCCTGCTGGCATCTTGATAATGAGCTTCCAGTTTCCAGAACTGGGAGAAAAAATTCTTGTTGTTTAAGCCACCCAGTCTGTGGTATTTTATTATGGCAACCTGAGTGACTAAGACAGTTGATGAAATTAGGAAGTTCCAAGCAGGGAGATGACAGGGGCTCTTTCTTCACTAACTGGAAGAGATGCAGAAATGGAGGAGGAAAAGAGGATCTAGAGGTTCATCAGGGCCTTTTACTACTTGGCTCTATGAAGAATAGAGCCCTGCTGAATTTCTCTCATGTAGAATCAGGAATGTGGACTAATACATAAAGTAACTCAGGTCAGCAAAGACGCAGAGCAAATTAATGCAGATATGTGAAAATGCTTTATCAACTGGGAAGTGTAGACATAGCTGCTATCCCCCACTTCCGTAAAGGCACTTTTGTGTAAAATAAAAGGCACCCTTCCCCAAGACGCTTTATTTTCATCTGTTGTAAAATTATTTTAGCAGGCATAATGTCATCACTGAAAACTTGGTACAATTATAAATATTGCAAGGGGAATGGCATGGCCTTAGTGGTGGTGCTCTTGTACAGTGCCCAGCCTGCACAACTGTGCATGCCTCCCAGCCTGGGAATGACCAGCGGGGACTGCCCCTTGAAAGGGATCATCACACAAGCATTAGAGGCCCTCTGTTGCCATCATATCAGCTTGGCCCCTTTTCCATACCTGGTAACATTAACTCACATGTCCAGAAGGAAACTATCTCTTCCCTGACTCTAGATCAATGTCATTAAGGATTGGCTGACCCCTTTCTGCAGACCCAGGGTGAGGCACAAGACTCAGGCCTAACCAACCAGAGTATCCATTTCCCAGTCTCCCATGGGTTCAGACATGGGCATCTGACCCCAGCGAAGACAATGGGAGTCAATACTAGGCTTCGGGGTAGAAATAGCGGGAAAGAGATGTTCTCCAGCCACTGGGTTTGTGACCTACACTTAGAACTATGTGACCATCTTTGTCACCATGAGAGGAAAAGTAAGCTGACAATGAAGAAAGGGCTAAGCAAGGGAGCAATTCGGTTGTGATGGCAGTGAAAGTTCCTTGATCGAGCTATGCCTGAAACTGCCTACCTCTGGACTTTACAGAACTTATTTAACCAATAAATCTTCTTTTTTAAAATTGTATTTCCCGTATTTTGCAACTTAAAAGCTCCTATACTATCATTAAGACATACACAAAGCAGACATTCAGAACCACATTTTCTAGCACTACTCCCGTGAAGGGAATGGAAGGAGAGAGAGTTCCCAAGTCTACCAGTTTGGGAAATGCTGTATAATGTATGCTCCGCCTTGGGGATGCTTGCTGCAAATTAGCTTAATGAAGACTCTGTGAAGTCCTGCCATAAAGAAACATGTTTTAACTCAGAGTTCCCCCAAATACCTTTGACCACAAACCCAAAAATGTTTTTTAAAAATCTATTAGCAGGTGGCGGGCTCGGGCGTGTTCACACCCCGGGGCTGGCCTGGCTGTTTAGGAGTGCGCCCTAGTGCCCCACCCTACTTGGGCACCCTTCACTGCTAGCCGCTGGCACTGGTAGGGTGGGCCCGGTTTAAAAAAAGAAAAAAAAAATCTATTAGCAACCCCTCAGACAGGTGCTCTAGACTTGGAGAAATGGTGACCCAGATAGAGAATTAAAATTGTAGGCCGCTGTTCTCAGTCCCCAGCTCTACCTTCCTTGGTGCTCTCGTGCGTCCTTGGGTCTGTCATTAGAGGTCCATCTACTTCCGTTGTTTGCTGGGTCTGGGTCTGGGCCTCATTTGAGCTTAGTGTTGTTTCTACTTAGGTCAGAAAAGCAAGGAGGGAAAGATAGAAAAGACCGAATTAGGAACATGCAGGTCCAGAGCACAGCAAGCGGCTGTCTCCCTCCAACAAGTTGGCAGAACCCAAACATATCTAGTGTCATTTCGGGGGTGAGACAGGGGGACTGTCCCATATACTGCTGGTGGGAGAGCAAACTGGTGCAGGACTTGGGAAGGCAGCTTTCAAAACAAATTTAAACATTCATGTCCTTTGCCCCATGGTGTTTGGGACAAAAGCGCAGGCCCTGGAACTATATTCCTGGACATTGATCGGAGCTGTGTCCCTGACCTTGGGCGAGATACTCTGAGCCTCTGTTTCTTTATTTGTGAAATGGGGATGATCTAACTTTTAGAGTTAGTGTGAGGATTGACGGAGTTAACACAAGTAAAAAATATTTGGCACATAATAAGTATATACTCTAAATGTTGCTCGAGGAAGAAGGGACAGGTTTGTCATTGCGGCATTGTGTGTAGACAGAAGAAGCTGGAAGCCATCAACATGCCCAAGAGGTGAGTGACTACTTTTGGGCACCCTGCTGGGTATCGGCAGCAGAGAAAACAAGACGAATCTTTGCACTGTAATGTGAGAAGAGCTTCCAAACATACAGTTGCATGAAAAAAACAGACCCGTTGCAGAATATTCTGATATTCTGAAACTCACAGTCAGTATATTTTCTCCCAGGTAATATCCATGTCATATGGTGTCACTGGGGAGCCATCTCAGAGACCTCTCAGAGAAGCATGGGAGTGTTAATGGAATTTATCTTGCTTACAGTATTTGTGGCCTTTCCACGGAGAATGCGTTTATGTACGACGATGTCAGTAAACATCAATTGAAAAATATTGGGGAGTGCTTTTGAATTATGTCATACTCCAAAAAAAAGTTCAAATGTTATTTGAAAATTCACAAAAGGAAAAACAAGTTATAGAGACGAAAGGAAGAAATGAATGAAGTTGGCGCACAGGAAATTTCTGGGAGTGTTTGTAAAGTTCTATTCTTTGACCTGGGTGATAGTCACACAGGGGTTCAGTTCAGAGTAAGCCATTAAGTTGTACATAATTTATGGGTTTCGTGTTTTTCTATATGCATGTTCATATCACAATTTCAAAAGTTCTTTTTTTTTTTTTTTGAGTCAAAGTCTCACTCTGTCACCCTGGGCAGAGTGCCATGGCATCATAGCTCACAGCAACCTCAAACTCTTGGGCTCAAGCGATCCTCTTGCCTCAGCCTCTTGAGTAGCTGGGACTACAGGCATATGCCCCAACACCTGGCTAATTTGTTTTCTGTTTTTAATAGAGACAGGGTCTCACTATTGCTCAGGCTGGTCTCAAACTCCTGAGCTCAAGGGATCCACCTATCTCAGCCTCCCAGAGTGCTGGGATTAGAGGTGTGAGCCACCTTACCTGGCCTAAAAGTTCTTTTTTTTTTAAAGTATTGAATTGAGTTGGCTGACTGCCTCAAAGTAAACTGGGGGTTCAAAGCTTAAGTGGAGACTGAAATAGGCACCCAAAGACCCAGAGTATCAGCAGAAGTGGGGGAGCTATGTCTGCCTCAGACCCATCCCCAGCCCCTCCTCTTGCCCCACTCACCAATAGCAGGCCCGGCTGGGGGGTCAGGGGTGGCCTGAAGCTCTGGGTAGGATATATCTGGAGTCCAGAAACAGGGGATCAGGGAGAGAAGAGCAGAGAAAAAAGTAGAGAAAGTCTGTGGATGAATATACAGGGGATTCCCATAGCAACTCAATTTTCCATGTAATGAAAATGACTTAATTAATCCAGTCATTCGCTAACTGTCCAAATGTGCCGCCAGCATCTCCCCTGACTCAGGACCTCACCTCCCACAGACGCCATCCCAGAGGCTCCTTGGGGATGCTGGCTGCAGACTAGTTTTCTTAAGACTCTGAGATGTCTCGTTTAAGGAAACACGTTTGACTCAGTCTCCCAAATACCTTTGTGCACAAACCGGCACCCACACGCTCTGTTAAGAGTCCCTGGAGCTTCCTTTGGGGAACCGTTGTTCCCTGATTCTTGCTCTACTTTACTCAGTGGGCTGGTGCCAGCCCTGTTGAAGGTTGAACATGGAGCCCAGGCCCAGCCAATTAGCTCTCTATGCCTGTGACCACAATGATCAGTGCCAAAGATGCTTGTTTCTGGGACATTTGCTGGATTAGGGAAGGGGCAATTCTCTTGCTTTAATTCTTAGCAGGAAGGATGAAAGCCCCAGGCTTCCAGGGACCCACATGGCCCCACGAGAGGGGACTGCCTGAAAACAAAGCCAACACTGGGAAAACAGAACTAAGAGATGGAGGTTCCTGAGAACATCATGTGAGTACCTAGTCGGAGCCGTGCCTAAAGGTCTATCCCCTGACATTTTAGTTACACGAATCCATAAATCCCTGTATGTGTTTGGTTCAAGTTCAGGATTTTTGTTGCTGTTTGCAATGACAGGATCTTGACAGAACTATCCCTCTTAATATCCTCACCTGGGTCTGGTGTCAGGCCAGAAATGGACACAGTAGTTGAGTCCACTGGAGGAATGGGTGGGGTCCCCTCCAATATCTGTCCTGGGGAATAAAGGATGAGAAATCTGAGAGACGCCTCCGGTCCATTTCATCACACCAACACTCCCACCCTTCCCTTCTTGCTGAACTCCTGGGGGTAACTCTAGAAACTCTGGAGGTCCTATCACCTGTGGAACCACCCAGCTTTGGCAGTATCAATCAATCCATGACCCTGGAAGTGTTTTAAGCTATGCTAATGCCTGAGAACCTCCATCCCCCTCCTTGCCCACCCTTGTGGGATGGGAGATGCAGGTTCATCTTGTTGGCCCAGGTGCTAGGGTCAGCCAAGGGCCTGATTTCAAATTCTACTTCCCTAAACTTTCTTGCTGTATGACCTTGAGCAAATGAAGTCCCTTTTTTGAGCCTCGCCTGCCTGTGTCTGCAAGTGGAGATAATAATTGAATCTACTAGGCTCGGCGCCTGTGGCTTAGCAGGCTAAGGCGCCAGCCACGTACACCTGAGCTGGTGGGTTTGAATCCAGCCCAGGTCGGCCAAACAACAATGACGGCTGCAACCAAAAAATGGCCAGGCGTTGTGGCGGGCACCTGCAGTCCCAGCTACTTGGGAGGCGGAGGCAGGAGACTCGCTTGAGCCCAGGAATTGGAGGTTGCTGTGAGCTGTGATGCCACAGCACTCTATCCAGGGTGACAGCTTGAGGCTCTGTCTCAAAAAAAAAAATAATAATAATAATTGAATCTACTTCCCAGGGCTAAATAGCATGGAATGAGATGGAGCTTCAGGTCATCAGCACTAGACACCCACTGCCCCAAGCCTGGCCGGGCCTCCATGGCCTCATCGCTGGAAATCCCAGCAGCCTCCTTCCTAGTCTCCTGCTGCTGTCCCTGGCCCCATGGTATAGTGCCCACCTGCAGCCAGAGGAAGCCTGGGAACACCTGAGTCAGGTCTGGACCCTCGTGGCTCAGAGCCCTGCCCCAGCTAACCTCACTCCCGGTAACAGCAAAGTCCTCACCCAGCCCCTAAATCCCCCTTCTCCAGAGCCTCCATCACTTCTTGGACCTTTCCTCCTCCCACTCTTGCTCACCTCAACCCAGCCACCTGCTTGCCTGCTGTTTTTCAAACTCATCAGATAGCACTCAACCCCCAGATCACCTGTAAGGCTCTCTCCCCATCTCCTTGCTCACATTGTCACTTCCTCAGGGAGGCCTTCCCTGACCACCCTGTGCAAACAATCCTCATCCCCCTCCTCTGTTTTTCTCCATAGCACATGGCACCTTCTCAAATACTGTCTACTGCTCCATTTGCTGATTTGTTGATGTTCCCCACTAGACTATGACCTCTCATTTTAGTCACTGCTATTTCCCCCGTGCACAGAAGATCTGGCTCATAGTAGGCACTCAGCAAATATCTGTGGAATGGCTGAAAGATACATTTTGTCAAAGAGAATGGGGGCACCATCAGTGAAGTGTACGCTCTGGATTCTGGGGGGCAGCAGGACAGTTATCATCCCAGCTCCACCATGTACTAGCCACCGGCACAAGGCATCTTCTCTCAGTGAGACTCAGTTTCCTCATCCGTAAAACAGGAATGACAAGGTGTTCAATCGAGAACAGCTAAAACCTAACTGGGCTAATGCACACAGTACCTGCCATGTGAAAAACATCAGCAAATGCCCCCTCAGTTCCTACCTTTGAGAAACACATGCCAGGCAAGGCCGAGATATCTCTAACTCATTAGACTAGCCTCATCTCAACCCCTTTGCTTAACGGTGCATTGCCCAGGGACCCAGTAATCTGCTTTGCTGGGAGCCCAGGCTTCCTGGCTGCTGAGTAGGAAACTGATACCAATCTCCCAGCCAAATCAAACCAAGGGAGCTCTTCTTAGAGGTGAAATGGAGAATGCTCAGCAGGACAGGCTCCAGCCAGACTCACTAAAAGTGGCCCACCCAGTTCTGAGGTGTCCAAGGAGGATACAACCCTGCCCCCAGAGGGCTCCCCACTTCCTGGTGCCAGCTCAGTCGTGGTGGTGAGTAGACAGGACCGAGGATCTAAATTCTCCACCCACCCAGCCAGCAGCACACTGGGAGGGCTGGGTGCTCTGGGCAGGGTGCAGACAAGGGCTGGGTCTTACCTCTCGTGGGAAGAATCAGGCCAATGATGGTGAGGAGATACAGGCGACCAGAGGGCGACATCTGAGAGTGAGAACATGTTAGGGTCAGTCATGATGTCGGCTGCAGGCCCAGGGCAGCCCCTGGGGGTCCTGCAGACCCATTCCTTATGCTGAGCAGCCACCTCTGACTTCCAGGAGTGGCAGCTGGCTTCTAATGCAGGGTGAGAGGCTCAGAGGTGGGAACCCCAAGCCACCACCCATTTCTTCCCCCTGTAGGTCCCCAAAGAACACAAGAAGCATCAGACCAAACTGATATCCCAGCAGCATAAATGCCAGGGGACACTCCTGAAGCAGAAAAGCACCTCCCTGCTCCTCTGCCAGACACTTACCCCTGGCCGGACTGACAGTGGAGGACGAAGGACGTGAGGGGCCTGGGCAGGGGAGTAGATCAGGAGACTCCTTCCCTCCCTCAGGGGCCCAGAGCCCAGGAGTTGGCAAAGAGGGAAGGAGGAAGAGTGAGTAACGCACTCCTGATCACCCAGGAAAAAGTGAGTGGTGTTAGGGCCGCTGTGCAGGGACGAGAGGACGGGATGCTGCGAGGATCACAGAAGGACTGGTCCGAGACGGATGACGGAGATCCGGGGAGACTGAGGCAGGAGGGAAGCGAAGCGGCGAGGCCCACTGTGGCACAGAAAGAGGAGGTGAGAGAAGGGGTCTTGAATGCGGGGCGCAGAGGCACAGAAAAGGCCAGTCTCCCGCCCACCTGAGCCGGGCCCTGGGCAGAGGGGAGGAGGATGGAAGTGGGCGGGGGTGGGTGGGCGGAGGAGGGACTTACGTCAGAGCTTGGGGTCCCGAACCGGCGGCCGCGTGGGGAGAGGGCAGCGACGGTGGCTGACTCCAGGCGGAGGGTGTGGCCAGGGGAGCGCGGCGGGCGGGGACCCAGACCGGCTCAGTCATTTCCTCTTGGGTTTCCTGGCTTTAGGGCCCGGGGTGGGAGCAGAAGGGGGAGACGTTGAGGGCGTGGGGGGCAGGGGTGAAGGACAGAAGGGAGCCCCACCTATCGGCCTGCAGGAGGGTGGGGATGGGGAACCCCGCAGGCTGGTCTGGGGGAGGGTAGGGGAGAGGGGGAGGGGTCTACGGCGGGGTCGCTGGAAGAAGGAAAGGGAAAGGGCCGATCCCGAGGTGTGGAAGAGGAGGCGACTCCTGCCACCGAGAGAGCAGAAGGAGGTGCAATCCGGGCACTCAGGGAAGCCACCCCAGGTCCGCTCTGCGCCCCTCCCCCACTGTGTCCCCACAGATGAGGACACACAGACAGAACAGGAGAAAAACCAAATGCACATTTATTAAGCTCAAGACAGGGACACCGAGGGGGCAGAGGTACGGATCTTCGGGGCGGAGACAAGGAGGTGCGGGGAAGCGGTACACCGGGTTGTGTGGGGGGCTCGCGAGGGACCCCTGGACCCCAGGAGTGGAGGCCTGAGTCCCTGGGTCTGGGATACAGACGGGCTCTTTGCGGGGGTCGTCATTGTCAGGGTCTGGGGAGGCACGGCGGGGTGCAGCGGCTCCAGCCTTGGGGTGGGTGGGGCGGCCCATTCGGGGAGCGCTCCCCGGCGCACGGCTGGGGTCCCCACCGCCTCCACCGGGTCCTCAGGCTCCCGCGCTCAGGCAGGGACAGCAGTGGAGGTTCCCCAAGGCTGCTTTTACACGCCGCCACCGCCAGGGGCTGTAGGGAGACCAGGGCGTGTCAGCGCCCAGAGGGTGGACGCAGTTTCCCTCCCACAGCCAGCGGGGTCTCATACAGTGCTCGTGGAAGCCACCCGGGACTGTCACCCTCGAGCTACACCAGGGAGCTGTCTGGCCTCCCCACACCCTCCTGCCTGGTCCATAGGGGGACTCCTATTGCCTGCAGACTGCGTCATGGAGAGGAACACATCTATGGGGTTGGCGACCCCACTCCCAACCTGGGCTTTTCTGGGGGTGGTCCCCTGCCAGAAAGGAAATCCCCATCCCCTTTCTACACCCCCAACCTCCTGCTACACCCTCACTTCTTTCCCCTACCCTGTATCCTGAACATTTGGATATAACGGGAATGCCCCCATTTCTCACCCACTCCCGGACTACCCTTCAACTGGATGGGTCAGAGTCCTGCCTCATTTGCATTTTTAAATTTCATTAAAAGAACAGAAAACTAAAGAAATGAAATTCCACACCAAATTCCCTCAACTACCTGAGTAACCCAAGACGCTTCCCACCCCACCCCCCTTTTTTTGGTTATGAGAATTTATAAGAGGCAGAGAGATTCCCATCTCTGATTTTTTTAAGTCTCTGGAAAGGACGCGATTCCAGTAAAAACAGGTCAAGATATTTTTACATAAGTAAAATGAACACCCCCAAGGAGTCAAAATCTTTCATCTACATGCTCACCAGCTCCTGCATCCTATATCCCTCTCCATCTTCCCCCACACCTTCCAGCCACCTGCACCCACACTCCTTGGCCCTCCCCCGTCCACCCCTTCCTGTGTGCCCCCTTCCTACACCTTCCCCCAACACCTCCATCCTCTTTACCCTTCATCCCTCTCCCGTGGGTCCCAGCTTTCTCCTCCATCCCCGCACTCCCTACACCCCATATGTTCTCTTTTCCAACACGAATCTTAAAATCTGTATTCTATACATCTCTCTTTTTGTTATTTTGATGTAATTATTCAGAAGCCAGCTTGCCTTCCCTCCCTCCCTTCCTTTTCTGTGGTCATTTCATCCTAGATCTGCCCAGCAGAAGCATCAAGGCTGGAAAACATTCTGCCCTCCGTCTTCCCTTGGGCTCGGACTCTCCATTGTCACTGGCCCAAGTCCCTCTCCCACAGAGGGCCCCTCTCTCCACAGCTTTCTCCTCCGGGAAATTCGTTTGCCCTCACAGGCTTCTGTATTTGTGTCTGGGAATCTTTGTAGCCTCTTTAGGACATCCCACTCAGTCTCTCCGTGGTTTAGTATCTTTCCTCTGCCACACTTCCTCAGCTTCCTGTGGAATTGTCCCACGACCCTCTGTGGGTGGCCCCACTTCTCTGTCCCAACTGAGGATTCCCCTTTCCACTTCCACCTCGCATCCTCCCAGAACCACACACTTTCTCACCCTCACCTGAGGAGGGAAGTTCCGACTTACAGGATTTGCATGTTGGACTGTGGAGGCAAGATGAGAGAGAAAAGCAGAAAGAGGTTCACCAGGCATGGGCTTGTGGGGAGGGGGATGCATGAAAGGCCCAGAGGGCCCTTCTACTAGGGAAGCACCCCAAGCCCAGGCCACCTCCAGCCCTCCCCCTCTCCCCACTGATGGCCAGACCTCTCAGACCTGGAGTCCGCCTTCCTGCACTTCACCTTCTTGCCTGTTGGGAGAGAGAGACAGAACAAGGAGACAAGACATAGGACATGAGGACATGGCCACAAGCCAGCAGGGGAGTGGTAGGCACCCAGGGGTATCCAGGAAGGGGCCAAACTTACTGATGATAATGAGGATGCCCAACAGGAACAATATGGTAGCCAGAGTCATGCCCACCGTCTGCACCGTGTTGTAGTCTGGGGAAGATGACGAGGGCCATCAAGGCCAGCCTGGCACCTCAGCCCCACCCAGAGCCGGGTCATAGCTCTAGGCTGCCCAGCCAGGAGCCCAGAATCCAAGGGTGCTTCCAACCATGTCAGGGACTAATGTGAGGATGGAGAGCTTGGGCTTGGGCACCATTAGCTCCTTTTGAACGCTCAACCCTCTACCATCCTCTCCCTCTAGATTCTTCCACCCTAGCTGTGCATATCATAATCTCCATCTGCTGTCTCCTCCCTTGTTCTGGTCCTATCACCTATCAGGGCTATGACACCAGCCTTCTCTGTGGTCTTACTGCCCTGCCCCTTCCCCCACCCCCACAGCCACAAGGACTCCTCATCTCAGAGCCCTCCCCAGACTTACACTGCACTCCACCAAAAGCCAAAATGTTCTCTCCATGGCCCCCAAGGCCCTCTGTGATCTTATCCCTCTTCCTCCTCAGACCTTTCCCTCTTCACTCCTTGTCAGTCCTCTGCTCCAGCTACACTGGCCTCCCTGACATCCCTGGAGCATATCAGGCTTTGTCCTACCCCAGGGCCTTTGCACATACTGTTCCCTCTGCCTCAAAGCTCTTCCTCCGAATATCCACATGGCTCCTTCCCTCACCAACATCTTGGGCTTCATGCAAATGTAAGTGGAACCTTTTCTGGCTGTCCTATTTAGAATTTTCCATACTCTTCGTAACACTTTCTAATCTCATTCCCTCCTATGTGCTCCTTTGCAAGAATTAATCTTATTTCCTATTCTTGCCTAAAAATGTTCTTAACTTATATATAATTTTCCTATTTATTTTC
This sequence comes from Arctocebus calabarensis, assembly GCA_963573935.1. Classification (NCBI taxonomy): domain Eukaryota; kingdom Metazoa; phylum Chordata; class Mammalia; order Primates; family Lorisidae; genus Arctocebus; species Arctocebus calabarensis. Next base: position 28,656 of record CAUYON010081923.1, read on the forward strand.
TTGAATATCTGTCTCTTTTCCATCGAGTGTAGGGTCAAGAAGGGCAATTATTCTTTTTTTTTTTTTTTTTTTTGAGGCAGGAGTCTCATTTTGTGACCCTCAGTAGAGAACTCGAAGGCCAGGGCATCACAGCTCAGAGCAACTTCAAACTCTTGGGCTCAAGCTATTCTCTTGCCTCAGCCTCCTGAGTAGCTGGGACTATAGGCACCCACCACAACACCCATCTACTTTTAGAGATGGGGGTCTTACTCTTGCTCAGGCTAATCTCGAACCCATGAGCTCAAGCAGTCTACCCACCTTGGCCTCCCAGAGGGCTAGGATTACTGGCGTGAACTACTGTGCCCGGCCAGGAACTCTTATCTGTCCTGCTCACTGCAGCGTCTCCAAGTCCCTGGAGCATTGCTTGGCAGGGGCTCAGTAATATTTGTTAAAATATGAATTTATGGACCACCTACTCTTCCTGCAATGGTCTGGGCCTCTGCCCTTAATGAGTGACCTCCATATTGTGATGCCAGGGGCTCAAGGAGGGCCTCTCCCAGCAGAGCAGCCAATATTTGATCTGAGCTTGCTGTGTAGAGAGATAGGGGAGGAGCATTCCTGGCAGAAGCAATAGCAAAGACCCTAAGATGGAAAAGAAACTGACACACAAGAGAAACGATATGAATGAGCAACGGGTTAGGGGGCGATGACAGGCGGGTATTTAGAGGGGAAACTGGGACCAGATCCACCAGACCTGGAGAAACTTCTTTGAGCTTCAATACCACGAAGATCATTTAATGGCACCATCTGGGTAAATCTTTCCCAATCTTCATAAGCAGGAACTATTAGCATGCCTTGTTTACAGAAGGGCCCAGAGAGGTAAAGTCATTTGCCCAAGGCCACACAGCTAGTGAGTAGGTAAGGCAGGATTCAAATCCAGGTAGCCGGGCCTCTGAATCATTGCTTTTAAGGCTTCCCCTTGTTTGCTTCTCTGATGACTCCAAGGCACCAGCCCAGAGCCCTGGTGAGGGCTGAAGGGGGCTCAGAGAGAGTGTGAGCCCACCCCTCCCCAATGTGGTTCAGCCCTCCATGAACCCAACTGACATGCACTGTATCCCATATGGCCACAGGGCCAGGGGCCAAAATCACATATCAAGTGGCCATAGCTGAAGTCATTCAGCAGTGACCTGTGGGGACCTGTAGCCCTCCCTCCAGCCAGCCCCAAGGTAGCTCTATCCCCAAATTCAACACTCACCATAATAAAATGGGTCAGGTTCTTCAGGAGCTTTGAGAAGGAAGGAGAGAGAGAGCAAATTCAACCATGGATTTCTAAGCCTTTTTGAAGATACATATGGGGCTACCGAACCAATAGTTTCTTTGCAGAAATCAGATAAAGTGACTCTGTCCTGGTGATACAGCCTCGTGGCAGGACACAAGGCCTGAAGAGTGGAACATCGGCTGGATTCCAGCCCCTACACACACTGTCAATCCGTCCTGTCTTATAGGCAGTGCACAACTTGTCCAACCATACCTGGCAGTCCTGGTCCTAGACCCACCCCCGTGGAGATCTGATGCAAGCTCATTCTCTGAAACACGCACACACACTTGGCATATGTTGCCAAGGGGTTAACAGACCCTAGTCCCACAGGTGGACCTCTGAACGTATCAGCTTCCCCTGATTGCTCCCTAAAACTTCTCATCACTTCAGAGCTCCCTCTGGCAGGTGCTGTGGTCACTGTTCTCATCCAGTGGCCCTGCCAACAAATCCAGCACAGAGGAGCCATGCTGGTTCCTATCCTATATCAGTATATTTTTAAGACACCATTTTAAGATTCAGAATTAATTTTGTAATAGCGTTCCCTGTGTGTGTGCATGCACACCTGCACGCACATATTTATAGAACTCCACCACGTGAAACATACCCATCCATGAGAAGTCTCACTGCAATTTCAGAAATGTTAATGTGTGGATAAAATGTGTATGTGTCTGTGGATCTACGTTTCCCAATTTCCCACCTTCCTGCCCCCAACCGTATTTCCCTTCAGGAGAGCTTAGAAGATCGTTTTTGAGAAGTCCATCCTCCTGGCTAACTCCTCTGACAGTTACACTTGGCTTTCTTCAGAGCAGAATTCTATAGAGTGTCTGCCACTCAGGGGTCTGGGGTGCCAGGGTAATGCCAGGTATTGTCCTTAATGTTCTTCTTCCTCCTTCCAGGATGGTGTGACTAATTTTGGTCAAAGAATTGTGAGTGAAACCGTCACCGTCATTTCCAGGCTAGAGCATATAAGTGCCTGTGCAAGAGGTCTCTTTTGGCTGGGTGAGGTGGCTCATGCCTATAATCCTAGCACTCTGGGAGGCCAACCCAGGTGGATTGTTTGAACTTAGGAGTTCAGGAGCAGCATGACCAAGAGAAAGACCCTGTCTCTACTAAAAACAGAAAGACTATCCAGGGGGTTGGTGGGCACCTGTAGTTCCAGCTACTTGGGAGACCGAGACAAAAGGATCACTTAAGCACAAGAGTTTGAAGTTGTTCTAAGCTATGACACCAGTGGCACTCTACCCAGGGCAACTGAGTGAGATTCTATTTTTTTTTTTTTTTTTGTGACAGAGCCTCAAGCTGTCACCCTGGATAGAGTGCTGTGGCATCACAGCTCACAGCAACCTCCAATTCCTGGGCTCGAGCAAGTCTCTTGCTTCTGTCTCCCAAGTAACTGGGATTACAGGTGCCTGCCACAACGCCTGGCCATTTTTTGGTTGCAGCCGTCATTGCTGTTTGGCGGGCCCAGGCTGGATTCGAACCCGCCAGCTCAGGTGTACCTGGCTGGCGCCTTAGCCTGTTGACAGGTGCCGAGCCGTGAGACTCTATCTTAAATAAACTAATTAATTAAGGGTGGGCATGGTGGCTCATGTCTGTAATCCAAGCACTCTGGGAGGCTGAGGCAGGTGGATAGCTTGAGCTCAGGAGTTCAAGACAATTCTGAGCAAGAGTGAGACCACATCTCCACTTAAAATAGAAAAATTAGCCAGGTATGGTGGTGGTTGCCTGTAGTCCTCGCTTCTCAGGAAGCTGAGACAAGAATTAATTTCTCAAGCCCAAGAATATGAGATTGCTGTGAGCTACGATGCCATGGCACTCAACCCAGGGCAACAGAATGAGACTCAGTCTCAAAAAAAAGAAAGAAAGAAAGAGAAGAAAAGAAAAAATAAAATAAAATAAATGAAATAAAAATGTTCCTCTCTAAAAATTTTTTTTAAAACAATTAAGAAAGGTTTTTATTATTTATTTATTTATTTATTTATTTATTTTTGAGACAGAATCTCAAGCTGTCACCCTGGGTAGAGTGCCGTGGCATCACAGCTTACAGCAACCTCCAATTCCTGGGCTCAAGCAAGTCTCTTGCCTCTGCCTCCCAAGTAGCTGGGACTACAGGCGCCAGCCACAACGCCCGGCCATTTTTTGGTTGCAGCCGTCATTGTTTAGTGGGCCCGGGCTAGATTCGAACCCGCCAGCTCAGGTGTAAGTGGCTGGTGCCCTAGCCTGTTGAGCCACAGGCGCCGAGCCTTAAGAAAGGTTTTTAAGAAAGAGCTGTCTTTTGCCTCTGGTCTGATGACCTAAATGTTCAAGATGGTGACTGCTCTACTTTTCTTTAGTAACCACTCAACCTGTGATGGACATATATGTAGCTAAGTGAGAAGTGAACCCTACTTGTCGTAAGCCACTAGACTTCTGGTACTATTTTTTACTACAGAATATGCTAGCTAGCCTAAACTGACCAATAAGGTGGTTCTGAGGCCAGATCTTGAATAGCACTGATTCACACAATGTGTAAGTTTGTGACATTACTTGGTTTTCTCCTTTAATTATTTTCTTAGCCAACAATGGATAGCACAGCCCCATGCCTGGCAGCAATTTAAAAACATCAACACAGGGTGGCTCCTGTGGCTCAGCGAGTAGGGCGCCGGCCCCATATACCGAAGGTGGCGGGTTCAAGCCCGGCCTCGGCCGAACTGCAAAACAAAAAAATAGCCGGGCGCTGTGGCGGGCGCCTGTAGTCCCAGCTACTAG
>CAUYON010081924.1:0-13894 GCA_963573935.1 Arctocebus calabarensis
CTGCCTCAGCCTCTCAGAGTGCTAGGATTACAGGCATGAACCACTCTACGTGGCCTAAAGGGATGAAATTTTAGATGTGACATGGCAATAAAGTAATGTTTGATCATTTATTTTTTTGAGACAGAGCCTCAAGCTGTCACTCTAGATAGAGTGCTGTGGCTTCACAACTCACAGCAACCTCCAATTCCTGGGCTCAAATGAGTCTCCTGCCTCCACCTCCCAAGTACCTGAGACTACAGGCACCCGCCACAACGCCCGGCCATTTTTTGGTGGCAGCCGACATTGTTGTTTGGTGGGCCTGGGCTGGATTTGAACCTGCCAGCTTAGGTGTACGTGGCTGGTGCCTTACCCGCTTGAGCCACAGGCGCCGAGCCTGTTTGATCATTTTCTAAAAGTGCAAATGGTATTAAATATATCTTAAAAACTATCCTAGAGTCTTATCAGGAAATTTTCTTAATTGTTATAATTTCTTCAATTATTTCCTCCTTGAAATTCTTGTCTCTCTCTTTAGAACTATGAAAGAAATATTAACTCTGGATTTACCTTAAACAACTCTTAAATCATTCTCTGCCAACACATAATACTTGTTCTTTTGGAATAATTCTTCAGCTTACTCTTCCAGAGATTTGCTAATTTGCTCTTCATTAAAGTTCATTGCTGTTTAATCCATCGTTTTTTTTTTAGAGACAGAGTCTTACTTTGTTGCCCTTGGTAGAGTGCTGTGGCATCACAGCTCATAGCAACCTCAAACTCTTGGGCTCAAGCCATTCTCTTGCCTGAGCCTCCCAAGTAGCTGGGACTACAGGTGCCTGTCATGACACCTGGCTATTTTTAGAGACAACATCTTGCTCTCCCTCAGGCTGGTCTTGAACTCGTGAACTCAGGCAATCCACATGCCTTGACCTCCCAGAGTGCTAGGATTACAGGGAGAGCCACAACACTGGGCCCAACTGTTGTCTTTTATGGTGGTTCTAGGACACTGTATCCTCCTCTACTTACACCCCCCAACTCTATGTATCACCTCTGAGGTCGAAGTCTGATTCTTGCTCTGACAATTTGATCCCATCTGTCCTTTAACTTTCAGAGAGACTTCATAATCTCAGAATTCCAATTCTGCTGGTAATCTTGGACAATGATCTTGGGCTTTTTACTTCTTCTTCTTCTTTATTAAACGACTCAGTGTCTTGCTCACCTAGGAAACTCCCTCGGTTCAACTCAAATAATATATTTTTTTCACTGTGAGTTCATCCTTGACTCATGCTTCTTTGATCATGTTTCTTCTCTGAACTGACATAGTTCCTTATATACACATTATTATTTATGAATGTCTATGTTCTCCCCCATTAAACTGTGAATAAGTTAACAAATGAAAGATATGCTCTCCAAATGTCTGTTACTAACACTAGTGTGTCCACCAGATTATTTCCCTTAGATGGACTTGCTTAGAGGTAACTACTACTTTGTGTGCTTTAAAAAAGAAAAAAAAAAAAAGGAAAGGCCATGCATAGTGGCTCACACCTAGCACTCTTGGAGGCTAAGACAGGTGGACTATTTGAGCTCAGTTGGTTGAGACCAGTCTGAGCAACAGTGAGACCCTGTCTCTACTAACAATAGAAAAAAAAAATACCCCAAAACCAAAAAACAAAACTGAGGCAAGAGGATCTCTTAACCCCAAGAGTTAGAGGTTGCTGTGGACTACAATTTTTTTTTTTTTTTTGAGACAGACTCTCACTTTATCACCCTCGGTAGAGTGCCATGGTGTCACAGCTCACAGCAACCTCAAACTCTTGGGGTTGGCAATTCTCTTGCTTTAGCCTCTCAAGTAGCTGGGACTATAGGTGCCTGCTACAACACCCAGCTGTTTTTTTATTTATTTTTATTTATTTTTTATTTTTTTGAGACAGAGCCTCAAGCTGTCAGCCTGGATAGAGAGCTGTGGCTTCACAGCTCACAGCAACCTCCAATTCCTGGGCTCAAGCGAATCTCTTGCCTCCACCTCCCAAGTAGCTGGCACTACAGGTGCCCTCCACAACGCCCGGCCATTTTTTGGTTATAGCTGTCATTGTTGTTTGGTGGGCAAGTAGCTGGCACTACAGGTGCCCTCCACAACGCCCGGCCATTTTTTGGTTATAGCTGTCATTGTTGTTTGGTGGGCCTGGCCTGGTTTCGAACCCAACCAGCTCAAGTGTAAGTGGCTGGCGCCTTAGTCCGTTGAGCCACAGGCGCAAAGCCTGTTTTCTTATTTTTGGTTATAGTTATCTGCCATTGTTGTTTGGCAGGCCTAGGCTGGATTCGAACCTGCCAGCTCCGGTGTATGTGGCTGGCACCCTAGCTGCTGAGCTGCAGGCATCAAGTCTGCTATGGGCTATAATGACGCCATAGTACTCTACCCAGGGTAACAGTTTAAGACTCTTTAAAAAAAAAAAAAGAAAAGAAAACACTAATGTTATTAATAATTTGGAATTTATTTCCACAGACCAAAAGTGAAAAAGGTGAGACAGGGTCTTGCTCTGTTGCCCAGGCTAAAGCGCTTTCCTCAAGGCAACCTCAAACTCCTGGGCTCAAGCAGTCCTCCTATCTCAGCTCCCAAGTAGCTGTGATTACAGGTGTATGCCACCATGACCAGCTAATTTTTCTATTTTAGTAGAGATGGATCTTGCTTTGCTTGGGCTGGTCTTTAACTTCTGAGCTCAAGTGAGCCTCCCACCTTGGCTTCCCAGAGTGTTGGGATTATAGGCATCAGCCAGTGGTGAGAACAGATTTGTAATACTTTAGAAAGATTCAATTCTAAGCATGTTTATGCTAACCGCACATCATTGCTATGCATTCACTGGGAGAAGAGTAATAGATGGCAATGCTAGGGGCTCTGTAATCAGGCAGATGTGACTTGGAATCTCACATATGCCTCTCCTTAGCTTTGTTAAACTGGATAAGCAACTTGCACTCTGGGCCTATGAGAGACACCTTCTAAAATGACTCATAGTGATCTCTGCCTTCTGGCATTCATGTCTTTACACTTCCACTGAAAATAGGTTAGATCTAGTAACTCATTTTAAATAAATGGAATTTAACAAAAGTGATGGGATATTACTCCAAAAATTAGGTCATAAAGAACTGTGACTTCAGTCTTACTAGCACTCTCTCAATTGCTCACTTTGATGAAGCCAGTTGGCATGTTGTGAGGTGTCCTACAGAAGCCTAAGTGTCAAGAAACTTCTAGGAGCTGAGCATGGTGGCTCACACCTGTAATCCTAGCACATTGGAAGGCTGAGGAGGGTGGATTGCTTGAGATCAGGAGTTGGAGACCAGCTTGAACAAGAGCAAGACCCCATCTCTACTAAAAGTTGAAAAACTAGCCAGGCACTGTGACCAGGGCCTGTCATCCCAGCTACTCAGGAGGCTGAGGCAGGAGGATTGCTTGAGCCTAAGAGTTTGATGTTGCTGTGAGCTATGATAACACAGCACTGTACCTATGGCAACAGAGTGAGACTATATCTCAATAAAAAAGAAAAGAAACTTCCTGACTCAGCGCCTGTAGTTTAGCAGTTAGGGTGCCAGCCATATACACCGGAGCTGGCGGGTTTGAACCCAGCTCAGGCCTGCCAAACAACAATGACAACTACAATCAAGAAATAGCTGGTGTTGTGGCGGGCGCCTGTAGTCCCAGCTACTTGGGAGGCTGAGGCAAGAGAATTGCTTGAGCCCAAGAGTTGGAGGTTGCTGTGAGCTATGAGGCCACGGCACTCTACTGAGGTGACATAGTGAGACACTCTCAAGAAAAAGAAAATAAAATATCATATATGAAGAACTTGGCATCCAATATATAATCAAAAAGAAAGTACACACATTAAAAGGCAACTATCATTAACTCAAGAGCTAAGGATGTCTACCAGGCAATGTTGTATTATAATGTAACTGGCTCCATGAATGCCTATATGTTTGTTATAATCCTCTCCCTTAGCTAACTACTTGTTCCTTTGAGTCATTTCCCAGAAATGATGGACTAGAACTCTTTGCCTCAAGTGATCCCCTGACCCCAGTCTTCAAAGTGCTGGGGTTATAGGTATGAGTCACCATAACTGAAATGATGGATTTTCTCCAAGACAAAGGAGTTGTGATTCTGAAGACACCAGAAGAGACTTCCCAATGCCAAGATTCACTGTCCCTCCCAACCTTCCCCCAATGCATGTAGATACACCACAACCTGGACCAAGGCACGTAGCCCCTCCTTTAAAAGCCCATGATCTCTCTTAATTCGAGAGGCAGATTTGAGCTAGTTTCTCTTTCTCCTCACAAGATGTTGTATTAACAATTCCTTTCTTTCTTGGCAACCCCATTGTCTCAATAATTGGATCTTTGTGAGACAAGCAAGTGGACCTATACCAAAACCTCTGTGGTTTTGACAATAACACTGTCACTACTAAAATAATTATTTTTAATATGCATTTCACATAGTGATTTTACATACATTAGATTATTTGATTCTCATAGCAGAGCTGTGAGAAAAATAGAGGATAAAGTATTATTTTTCTTAAAAGAGATGAAGAAATTGCTGTTTAGAAAACTTACATGACTCGAATAGGTCCAAAACTAGAAACTAGTGTCAGAGCTGGGATTCAAACCTAGTCCTTTTCCCATCACTAACACACTGACATTCAACACATTTAATGAACATCTATTAGGTATCGGGCATTATTCTAGGTTCTGAGAATACAGAGGTGGATAAGAAAGTCAAGGTCCCTGCCCTCATAGAGCTTACATTCCTTTATACTCTATAAAATTGGAAATAAGAATTTAAATGTTTCAATAAATCTTTTCTATGTTTAGTCTGAATTAGTATGTTTTAATTTTTATTTATTTGAAACAGAGTCCCACGGTTTGTTGCCCATAGCTCAGTGAGTAGGGCGTCGGCCACATACACAGAGGCTGGCATGTTTGAACCTGGCCCAAGCCTGCTAAACAACAATGACAACTGCAACAAAAAAATAGCCCAACATAATGGCAGGCGCCTGTAGTCCCAGCTACTCAGGAGGCTGAGGCGAGAGAATTGCTAAGCCCAAAAGTTGTAGGTTGCTGTGAGCTGTGATGCAAGAGCACTCTACCGAGGGTGATAAAGTGAGACTCTGTCTCAAAAAAAAAAAGAAACAGAGTCCCACTTTGTTGTCCCAGGCTAGAGTGCCATGGCATCGTAGCTCATAGCAACCTCAAACTCACGGTTCAAGTGATCTTCCTGCCACAGCCTCCAGAGTAGCTGGGACTACAGGCACCTGCCACAACTCGCCCAGCTAGTTTTTCTATTTTTAGTAGGAATGGGGTCTCACTATTGCTCAGGCTGGTCTAGAACTCTTTGAGTTTAGGCAATGCTCCCATGTTGACCTCCCAGAGTGCTGGGATTATAGGTATGAGCCACTATCCCCAGCCTTTGTCCTGATTCTTAAGTGTAATACAAGGCAGAAGCATGGCTGTGTGTTTCAGTATTTGATGGGCTAAATACCAAACAAATGCTCTATACATACAGCAAACAATTCTTCACTGATTTTGATAATAGAGTTTGTATTATTAGAGTTTGGACGTCAGGCTTTTGTTTCATAAGCACGGTTCATTTCTCATGCTCTGGCATAATGTTCAGTTGATAAAAGTCTGCTTTTTCCTTGAATACAAAATTAAGCAAAAATAGAATAGACAGCATTTAGAGGTGTTGCACAATTTAAGGGTTGCTGGAATTACTTGATGTATGCAGGAAAAATGTGAGAGCTTTTTAAACTGGTAGTTTACTATGAAAATATTAGGAAGACTTAGAACAGACTAGAGCTTTGTATCATATTTGACTGGATTCTGAAGCCTTGAAAGTAGCTTGTTTTCTAGATTAAGTACACATATCTGCTGCCCATTGAACAAATTTCAAGAATCTCTCTCTGTGCATAATCCTCTCCTTTAACTACTTGATTTTTGAATTGTTCCTCTGAAATGGTGGATTTTCCCCAAGACAAAGAGCTGAGATTCTGAAGGCCTCTGGGCAGTCTTCTTGATGTCAGGATTCCTCATCTCTCCCAACCTGCCCCCAATGCATATAGCCCCTTGTGAGATTCCTCATGAGCTGCCCCGAGGCCCGAGGCCCCTCCTTTAAAAGCCCACCGTAAGGCTTAGTCTGACAGACGGAGTTGAGGCCGCTTTTGTTCTTTTGACAAGATGTCTGTTGTATTAAAAATTCCTTTCTTGGCTTGGTGCCTGTAGCTCAAGCGGCTAAGGCGCTGGCCACACACACCTGAGCTGACGGGTTCGAATCCAGCCCAGGCCCACCAAACAACAATGACGGCTGCAACGGAAAAATAGCCGGGTGTTGTGGTGGGCGCCTGTAGTCGCAGCTACTTGGGAGGCAGAGGCAGGAGACTCACTTGAGCCCAGGAATTGGAGGTTGCTGTGAACTGGGATGTCACAGCACTCTACCCAGGGCGACAGATTGAGGCTCTGTCTCAAAAAAAAAAAACTCCTTTCTTTGGTGAATCCCATATCTCAGTGGGTAGGACACATAATACACCCAGGCTGGTGGGTTCTAGCCCAGTCTGGGCCAGCTAAACAACAATGACAATTGCAGCAACAACAAAAAATAGCTGGGGTGTTGTGGCAGGTGCCTATAGTCCAGCTACTTGGGAGGCTGAGGCAATAGAATTGCTTAAACCCAAGAGTTTGAGGTTGCTGTGAGCTGTGACATCACAGCACTCTACCAAGGGTGACAGCTTGAGACTCTGTCTCAAAAAAAAAAAAATTTCCTTTCTTCCTTAGCAACCCTCACTGTCTTAATAATTGGATCTTTCTGAGACAAGCAACTGGACCTAGACTGAAACCCCCTTGCAGTTTCAACAGCAATTTATGAGGGTTCATTCAAGAGGGTGTTGCTCATGGTTTGGTGGCTATGGAGCAAGGAGAGACCAAAAGCTTCCCTTACCAGTGCCACCTGGCCATGTTTGCCAGAGAGCCTTACCAGCTCTGACATCACAGATCCTCATCACCTTCTAAGCATTGGAAATTGCTTCCTGATTGCCTCTGAAGAAAGGGACCCTGGATTTAGATTTTGAAATTTGCATCCAGACGTGAGTGCTATTTGAAGGTACCACACAATGGAGGACACTCCTCTCAATTTGGGGGGTTCTCAGAGAATTCCTGTTTGTTTTCAGGTATTTAAGCCACCAACCTTTTGTGAGAGAGGGAACTAACATAACTTTTGATTTGTCATTCCCAGGGTTCTTTAGGTGAAACTTCAGTTCATTTCTTTGGAACCTCTTGAATTTCTCTTTGAGTGTTTATCTGTATTTATGTGTGGCATGAAAAAGAGAAGTCTGTTAAGCTCTTTGTCTCTATTTTCTTTTTGCCCACTTTAAATTTGATGTTGATGGTATGATAAGTTCAATCAAAAGTCTAGGAGATTGAAAGGCACCTCTAATGGTAGTTGCTCTTGTGGCAGGTTCCAAGATCTGAAGAGTTAAAGGACACTGCTGTCCTATGGTCTGGGATATTAAAAGACATCTCTGTCCTAAGGTCTAGAAGACTGAAAGACATCATTATCCATGGAAGCAACCTGGTCAGGATGAAGGGACACCTGCTATTCGAGAGGGGAAGAAGAATGGCAAACATAACGTATACAGATTTATGTAGAACTTCAAGGATATCATGGCTGGAGTTCTGAAATGAAAGCTATTAAAACTCTGTGTTGTGTTTAGACATGTATTATATGTCTACATTTTACCAAAATTACCTTAAAAATTACTGATAGAGGGGCGGCACCTGTGGCTCAGTGAGTAGGGTGCTGGCCCCATATACCAGAGGTGACAGGTTCAAACCTGGCCGTGGGTTTGAGGTTGCTGTGAGCTGTGATGCCAAAGCACTCTACCGAGGGTGACACAGTGAGACTGTCTCAAAAAAAAAAAAAAAAGAAAACATAAAAAGGTGTTTTTTTCTGTATTGTCTTTAAAGTCTCCTGATATTACTCTTGGTTAAGTGATTGCTATTATTTTATAATAACCTGTGCTAAAAAAAATAAATAAATAAAAATAATCTGTGCTTCTGTTTTGATCCATTGTTTTGAGTCTTTTAACATCTTTGACAAATGTCCATAAAATCTAGATAATTTGTTTTTTTTGTTGTTGTTGCAGCTGTCATTGTTGTTTGGTGGGCCCGGGCTGGATTCGAACCCACCAGCTCAGGTGTACATGGCTGGCGCCTTAGCCCATTGAACCACAGACGTTGAGCCAAAATCTAGGTAATTTGAATGTTTAGCTACCTGTAAGCTTCTGTTTTCCTGGCATTGTCAGAACTAGGCAGGAGTTAGACAACCTTCTGTTTAGAATGCTGTTAAAACGAGCCAGGTATGTGGCAAAAGCCTGTAGTCCCAGCTACTTGGGAGACTGAGGCAAGAGGATTGCTCAAGCCCAACAATTTGAGGTTGCTGTGAACTATAATGCTACAGCACTCAACCCATGGCAACAGAATGAGACTCTGTCTCAAAAAAATAATGTTGGTTTTTCCTTCTGATAAAAGAGCCTCTAAATCCTTAACTCAAATGGTTTTAACAAATGCTTATGTCTTGTAGAGGGAATTCCTATGAGTCTGATAGTAAATTGATCTTACAGGCATTTTTTTTTTTTTTAATTTCAAAATAGTAAGGGGGTACAAAGGTTGAGATTACGTGGTTGCTTTTGTAATGCTTGCATCCAGATGTGCCCATCACCCAAACAGTGCTCATTGTACCCCCTTGTTGGGTTTTTGCTCTTCCCTCATCAGTAAGTTAATTTTATAACCTTGCGTTTGGCTTTTTTTGTTTGTTTTTATGTTGCTTATAAAATTTTAAAGATTAATAATGCCTGTCCACCTTTATTGCCATCTGGTCTAGGACATTTAATTGGCTGTATGTCTTTTGACTTGAAGTCCTTTTGCCACAGCATTGCATTGAGGGACAACATCAACCAAGCCAGGTAGCCACACCACCCCAGCAGTGATGGGGCAAAATAAAAGTTTGGCCATTGATGTTGCCTCTGGCAGATCCTGGCCAAAAGTGGAGAAAAACACCATTACCCTGCTGGTTATAAGAAGCCCTACCAGGCCAAGGGGACCCCAAGGAAAAAATTTAAAAGAGTTCCTGGCCATGAAGGGAAGGGAGGTTGGAAATACCTGATCTTAAAACCTCCTTCTACATTGAAAGGAGGTTGTAAATCGATAACTGTCCAGACCACCCACAAACAGATGCAAAGATCCTTGGGTATGCTGGGTTTTGCCAGATTTAGATTCCTAACTTCAGCTAATAACAATCCCCCTCTATAAGGCCTTAAAAAGTGACAGAGAAATGCCACAAGGCCTTCTTGATTATTAAAAATTAATGACTGCCCCCTCATTAGGTTCCTTGGACTTAGGAAGCCTTTTGATTTATTCATTCAAGAAAGGCAAGAGCTGGGTGCAGTGGCTCACACCAGTGATCCTAGCACTCTGTGAGGCTGAGGGAGGTGGATTGCTTGAGCTTAAGAGTTTGAGGCGGCCTGAGAAAAGCAAGATCCCATCCCTACTAAAAACAGAAAAACTGGCCAAGAGTGGTGGTGGTTGCCTATAGTCCCAGCTACTCAGGTGGCTAAGGCAGGAGGATCTCTTGAGCATAAGAGTTTGAAGAGTTGTCGTGAGCTATGACCCCATGGCAATCTATCCAGGGCAATGGAGTGAGGCTCTGTTTCAAAAAAAAAAAAAAAGAAAGGTATGGAATTGGATTCAGGGTATTGACACAAACTTTGGGGAGTATCATAAACAACCTATACCTTATTTCTCTGAAAAACTGGATGTGGTAATAAAAGTTTGGCCCACTTATCAGAGAGCAGTATACTGATGATATTTTATAAGAAGCTGAAAAGTTTACTCATGGGCAGCTATTGATTGTTCACATTATGTATTACCCCTATTAGAATAAAGGTGAAGCTTTTTGTTACCACTGAGTGCCTGGTTGGGCAAATATCAGGCTACTTTGTTAGATAATCCTAATGTAGCTCTGAAGCTGGCATTCACTGTTAATCCAGCCACCTCACTGCCTACAAACTCATTCCCCATCCTGTGATTACATTCACATTACTGATCAAATGTTCTAGTCTCCAGTCTCCAGGACTTGACTGATCAGCCCCTGTTGGACTCAGATTAACACTTTATGGATGGAAGGAGTATTAGGGAACAGGGATAATACAAAGGTTGGTATGCTGTGGTTACTGGCAAAGATAATTGAGGCATAAGCCCCATGCCCTGGGACATCTGAAAACATATACTCTGTATGTCTACTTGTCCTTTGGAAACTTTTGTCTGCCTGGCAAGACAACTCTTTAGTTAGGATCTCTCAATCTACTGCCTCTTCTGCTATCCTATCTCCTGGCTGGATCAGCTACCTAAAACTGTATTCATAAATGACTAGGGGAATTTTAGGATGGAGATTCTATCTGGGGAATACAGGCCAGAATTTCTTGGGAGGGACCCCAGATGAGGATGGGAACTCCTTTTAATATACTTTACTACCTTAGTGGGCAGAGGGCCGCAACTCAGCAGCACATCCTAAAAAGTTCCAGTCACAGGCCAAACATATTCATTTTTCCTCAGACCCCAACTACATCCCATTTCCGCAAGAAGTAGCCATCCTCTCCTTTAACCAATGACATGACCTTTAAGTCAAGGAATGGACTTTCTCTAAGACAAAGGAGCTGAGATTCCAAAGGACCCTGTGCACACTTCCTGATACCAAGATTCACCATCCCTCACAACATGCCCCCCAATGTAGCCCCTTGTGAGATACACCATAACCTGCCCCGAGGCAATGGCCTTTCCTTTAAAAAGTTCATCAGCTCACTCCCTTAGAAAGTTGGATCTGAGACTGCTTCTTAGAATAAGATGTCTGTTGTATTAAAAATCCCTTTCTTCCTTGGCAATTTTTGTTGTCTCAATAATTGGATCTTTGTGAGATAAGGAACTAGATCTAGACAGACCCCCTGGTAGTTTCAACAACACACAGTATGACTTCCAAATATATTTTTTTTTTCAAAGGCTTTCTGGAAAGGGATGTTGGTCTTGCTACTGATGACACCTGATTGGTTGAATTATGGTGCTTTGATTTTTAAAAGCCAGGATGGGTTTTAAATTCACTTGAGAAGTGAATTCCTATTAAGGCATTCTATGGACATCTTCACACCTGCTTCTTAAAAATAGGTGCTTGTTTGAGGGGAAAAAAATTAGTGAATGAGTATTGCTGAACGAACCTGGGAAAATCTTCTAAGACGTCAAAAGCTTTTGAGGCTTTTACCACATACCATGATTTGCTACTTCTTATAAGTATAAGAGATGATGTCTAACCTTTTCATTTATATATCTAAAATACCAAAAATAAAATTTTGCTTTTTAAAGGCTTTCTTTCAAAATCCCAAAGCACTTCCGAAGTGTTAGGCAATTAATTCTTCCACAGCTAGTAACATGCTTATATAATCTCCTGCAGAATTAACTGCCTAACACCTACAAAATGCTCTGAAAATGGACATCCAGAGAAATTTTAAAGTTTTAGTAGCATAAAGAAAAGCTTTAGGACACAATCTTATTCTGTCATTCCAAGTTTACTCCATGCTTTATCATTCAGACCAGGGTTCCCTTTCCAGATTCTGGGCAGGGAGATAGGGGCTACTTCTAAAGTCATGAAATCATATAATTCAATGTGGAGGAAGTGTAAAAATTAAGCTAAAAATAATTCCAACAGTGAAATTTCTGGGGTGAGTCCTCTTTGCTTCTCTGCCTAATATGAATTCTGGGATTCTCTTTGCAGAAGGACGGGGGAAGTGTGGAATAAAAACTGTGGCAGTAGCAATCAACTCGACAAGATATGAGGCTTGAAGATTCAACATTCATGCCTTCACTAAATAAACATGAAAACAAACTAAGTCAAATTCAGGCATTTTCATAGATTACAGGCCTTTGTTTGAGCATTTCTCTATGACAACAGATAACCACCATGAAATTTTGTGTGCTTCCAAATTTGGGTAGTTGTCCAATTTAAGTGCTACAAAGAGCCTTACATGGTGCCCAAAGCATGGTCCCTGCTCTTAAAATGGAGACTCTTTCAACTAATATGTGTATGCGTATTTTCTAAAGTAGAGTCCTTAAAGAATTAGATCCCTTCAGAAGTCTATGCAGGTATCATCTAGTCTCTGAGCTTTTCAAAAAAAGGTCTCATGTGGGTAGATAGTCTAACTATACTAATAGGTCCAAAATACTTAATGCAATAGCTCTTGCCCCAGTGCTCACACATATTTGCAAATACCCCTTAGAGATAATAATCTAGCCTCCACCCATTTCCTCATTTGAGAATCTCAATGGCTGTCAATTGTACTTGAAATAAATATTATTGGCCTGTTAGACCCTAAATAACCTGTCTTCTCTCAGAAAACTTCTACCATGTTTCTGGTTAGAGTCTTCTATTTCTCAAACACACTAAGTTTCCTCCTCCATCAGGATGTTTGCACTTGTTTTTTCTTTCCCCAATCTTCATTTGATTAGCTCCTTATCACTCTGGCATCAGCCCAAATACCATTTTCTCAGCTCACTCTCAGTAAAGACTCGACTCCATTTACTTTTTTTCCTTCATTGCACTATTAGTTATTTTCTTTCTTTCTTTCTTTTTTTTTTTTTTGTAGAGACAGAGTCTCACTTTGAGTGCCGTGGCATCACACAGCTCACAGCAACCAACAATTCCTGGGCTTAGGTGATTCTCTTGAATAGCTGGGACTACAGGTGCCCACCACAATGCCCAGCTATTTTTTTGTTGCAGTTTGGCCGGGGCCAGGTTTGAACCCACCACCCTTGGTATATGGGGCCAGCACCCTACCCACTGAGCCACAGGGGGAAAAAGCCATCTCCCCTTTTTTCTTTGAGACAATCTCACTTTGTTGCCCTTTAGAGTAGCATGGCATCATAGCTCACAGCAACCGCAAACTCCTATGCTCAAGCAATCCTCTTGTCTCAGCCTCCTGAGTAGCTGGGACTACAGGTGCCTGCCACCATGCCCAGCTAGTTTTTCTATTTTTAGTAAAGACAGAGTCTTGCTCTTGCTAGGCTGGTCTCAAACTCCTGAGCTCAAGCAATCCACCCGCCTTGCCCTCCCAGAGTGCTAGGATTACAAGTGTGAGCCACCCTGACTCACACTTGTAAGTATATTTACTCACACTTACTAGTATATTTTCTCTCTCCCACTAGAATGTACATTTTTTGAGAGCAAAGACAACTTTTTTTCTTGTCATTTTTTTTTTGGTGTTGCTATGGATTTAGTCTAAGTTTCACATTTCTTTCAGCATGTCTGGAATTTTAGGAAGGTAAAGTCAAATATAGGCATTTAGGTCACCACATTAAGTCTGAAGTTCCAGTTTGGGGAAAGAAGTTTATTTTGTTCAAAAGTATTTGTAAAGAAAGCTATGCTAGAACTGGGCATGGTGGGCCACTCCTATAATCCTAGCACTCTGAGAGGCTGAAGCAGGAGGATTACTTGAGCTCAGGAATTTGAGACCAGCCTAAGCAAGAGGAGACCCCCTCTCCAAAAATAGCTGGGTGTTGTGGCAGGTGCCTGTATTCCCACCTACTCTGGGGGCTTAAGGCACTCCACTGTGAGCCCAAGAGTTTGAGGTTGCTGTGAGCTATGATGCCATTACACTCTACCAAGGGTGACAAAGTAAGATGCAGTCTCTACCCTCCACCAAAAAAAAAAAAAAAAAAAAAAAGGCTCAGTGCCTTTAGCACAAGTGGCTAAGGTGCCAGCCCTATGTACTGAGGCTGGCAGTTGGAAACCAGCCCAGGTCCCCCAAACGCCAATGACAACTATAAACAAAAAAAAGCCAAGTGCTGT
>CAUYON010081931.1:0-13680 GCA_963573935.1 Arctocebus calabarensis
CTTGCCCCCAGCAGAAGGGACTGTGTTCATTTGTTTCCTGGCCAAGGAACCCATACACTTATATATACCCTGAGACTAAAGGCCTAAAGGAGGAGACGGGGAAAGACCAGGAGAGAAATGGAGAGAGCTTCTCTCTCCCCATTTGAATTCTCTCCCTCTATCAGGAGTTTTAGTGTTTTCTGTATTCTTTTCTGTAAATAAATTCTGTCTTACCACTGAGGGGTGGGAGGAGAAAATAATGTAATGAAGAATAATAAAATACATGTATTTAAAAATAAAAAAAGGAAAAAAAAAGAAAAATGAAACACAACTATAGCCTGGGATGAAGGAGGGAAGGGGAGGAAGAGGGGAAGGGAGGGGAGTGGGTTGATAGAGGGAGGGTTAGTAGGGGGGCCACACCTATGGAGCATATTGCTAGTACAAGTTGGATCTATCAGGTATAGAACACAAATGTCTTAATGCTATAATTGGTTAAATGAGGTGAAAGCTATGTTGATTAGTGGCATGTAAGCACTCCAATTTGTACAAATAATCAACACATCGAATCCCATAATGGCATACATGTATGTATGATCTACATACAAATGACTTAATAAAAAAATAAATAAAAGAAAAAAAAGAAAACATATTGGAAAAAAAGTAGGACTATGTAGTAGCTAAATATTTCTAGAAGAAAAAATGTTATTTTCCTCTATGTTTAAAAAAAGTTATATAGCATTTCAACAAATAACATTATAGTGCACCAAGCAAATGCCTTTCACAAAAATATGCATCCTTCTTTTCATATATTTGTGTCAAAATATGGATCTAATTTTCCAGATGTTATCTGTGAACACTGAAGCAACACTTGCATAGCTAGCTCATGTTATTTCTGAGCTGGGACTACATGCTTACTATGATCTATGCAGACTTGCCATAAGAATGCCTGTTGCAAAAATATGGACTCAGTGTTTCTGCAAATGCATGCCTGAATAAAAGCTGTCAATAACGATTCATCAATATGCCTTACTGGCCAGTTTTTTTTTCAGCATATGCAGTTCCTGTAATGTGTTGTGATAATGCTGGTTTAAAATAGCGATGGTTCCAGTCAGTTCACATTAAGAGTAAACAAACAGATGGCTCACCAAAGGATGGATCTTCTTTTTTTAATAACACAAATATGCCACATTAACATTTATAAATAT
This sequence comes from Arctocebus calabarensis, assembly GCA_963573935.1. NCBI lineage: Eukaryota > Metazoa > Chordata > Mammalia > Primates > Lorisidae > Arctocebus > Arctocebus calabarensis. Next base: position 1,185 of record CAUYON010081931.1, read on the forward strand.
GATCGCTTTTAAAAATTACCTTACAATTACCTTAGAAAAGTCACTCTACTTATACAAAATTATTTTTTAAAGGAGAATTTTTAGACTGCGCAGACTGAATGTAAGATTAAAAGTACCTTTTTTGCTGACTTGTAGGTCAAGGGAGAAGGAAAGCGGCAAAATATCTATGCTTAATAACTGTGAACACCCGCCAAGTAGTCATGTAGCAACTCCATCAATTAGCTGTTCAGAAATTTCCCTGTGTAATTAGTTTTATTGAATGCTGAGAGGTAGTGTATATCCTATTCTTAAAAAGAAAATATCTGAAGGAAGAAAAGCAAGCTGTTTTATCACAAAGTTATATTAAGATGTTTAATCAACCACATATTATATGACATTCACATTAAACATTAAGTGAGGACACATCCAGGAAATATGTAGAAATACAAGAAGGCTGATAATCTAACCCTTATAAAACCCACGAAAATAAACAGACTAGGAAATTTGATACTTGAAATTAGAAAACAGTTTCAAACTTATGCCACAAACTTTATGGAATATCTTGTATAAATTGTATAAACTGAACAAAATTGAAAGGAAACACTATAATTTGAGTGCTTTAGGAAGGAAATAGTCTAGAAAATCTTCACTAACATGTTTCCCATTTTGCAAAAAGGTCTGGAGGTAGGAACTAAATTAGAGAAGGATGAAGAAATTTTTTCCTTAAGAGTTGAATATTATAGGATTTAATGCTTAAGGCATGAGCTCTATCCAAAAATTTCCTCCAAAAAATTCATGGAAAATAAGCAGAAAAGAAATCCTTGCTGTTCAGCCCCACCTGACTGCTATCAAGAGGAGTTCTAGGCTAGTACTTCCAGATCATTCAAGTTTGTAAGATAAGTAAAAATTCCCCATTTTCAAGCGGAATTGAGGGCTGACATGTGGTTTTAAGCTGAAATAAAGTACAGGGGCCATTTATTTGAAAACTCTATAGTAGACTAAGAAAGACAAAAGACTCTGAAGTTAGCCTCAGTGAACTCTCACAGCTATCAGCTTTTTTAACACATATACAGAGTTGCATTTATTAACAGTGTGAAAGTTAACTAAGGATAAATAAATAAACAAGTAGAAAAGTTTTAAGAGTTATAAAATAAATCCAAATTCTAGAAATGTTAGTATGATAGCAGTAGCATTAAAATGAGTAAAATAAATATAAATTTTTCTGTATGTGATTTGGGGATACATGGTAGCTATTTGGAAAATAAAATATTGTTGAAATTCTACTTCACATATCACAACAAAAGTAATTACCACCTCTTGCTTTTCTAGTCTGTTGCATATGTCATGTCTCTATTTTCGCGCCAATACCGTGCTGTTTTGATCACTGTAGACTTATAGTATAGTCTGGTAGGGTGATGCCTCCAGTTTTGTTTTTATTACTAAGAATAGCCTTAGGAATATGGGTTGTTTTCTGGTACCACATAAGTGAAAAGCTCAAATCAATTCAAAGTGGGGGGCAGGGGAATGAGGTAGCAGGGAAAGGGGTTACAGACACAGCTATGAGAGGAACTTTACTTAACAAATATGCAAACAGTGCAACTTAATTCTTTGCACCCTCAATGAACCTGAAACAATTAAAAATAAAAATATAAATAAACACTTGAAGCTATAAAATGTAAAGAAAAGATCCATATATATAGTAAAATAAAATTTAAGAATATCAATTTATAATGATAAGTGGAGAAAGTACTATTGCAGCATAAACCAAAGCCATGGTATCTGTTGTTCTTGCTTCATATTAAACCATCCCTAGTGGATGTAAACAATAATTTATTATTTCTTAAGACTTGTTGAGTTGGCTGAGTGGTTCTTATGGTTGTTTTAACTGGGTTTACTAATACAATCACTTCATAAGACGGCTGGACTCAGCTGGGGCAGAGCTGGTCTTCCATCTTCAAAGAGGTTACGCGGGGCTTCTCCAGAGTGTAGTCACCTCAGGGCTTCACAGAGGCAAAAGCAGAAACTGTAAGGACTTTAAGACCTTGCTCAAAAGTTACACAAGACCTCTTCTTCCTCATTATAGTGGTAATCGCAAAGCTATAGCATCTGCCACTTTTAAGGGGGTGGGAAAATAAACCTTACTTCTCGATTAGAGTAGCTTCAAGATATTTTTTGGCAAATTTTAATCCACCATGGGAACAAATCCCCCCAAACAATTTAGATTGTACTGATGATGTAAAAGTTTTAAGTTGATGGCTTTACAAGTTTTACTGCCAAAGTCATATAATAAAGAAGGTTGAACAACAAATAAGGTGATTTAAGATATTTCTCTCTGCTTGTCATGGGCAGTAGTTAAAACAAAAAAATTTTTTTTCAATATATGTAACTAAAGGTAAATATTTCTGTTATACGAAGAGCTCTTACAAATTAATAAAAAAAGTAAAAACTGTTTAGAACAATAGGATAAGCCAATTGTAATAACAATTCACAAAGGAATAAATATCAACATTAGTATGAAAAATAGCCTAACTCTAACCCACTAAGTAATCAAATAAATTCAAAATAAAACACCACTGCAATATCTTTTCCACCCATGAAACTGGTACAAATTAATGAAGTTGATAATGCCCTATTATGGAAAGTGATAGGAAAAGAGGGTTCTCCTGCACTGAAGAACATAAATTTGAATATCTTTTCTGAATAACAACTTGGCATTCTATCAAAATTCTTTAAAAGTATACATACCTAACAATTCCACTTCCCGTTCTAAGAATTTGTCTTAAGAAATTTAGACAAATAGGGTGGCGCCTGTGGCTCAGTTGGTAAGGTGCCATTCCCATATACCAAGGGTGGCGGGTTCAAACCTGGCCCTGGCCAAACTGCAACAAAAAAATAGCTGGGCATTGTGGCAGGCACCTGTAGTCCCAGCTACTCCGGAGGCTGAAGCAAGAGAATCGCCTAAGCCCTAGAGCTGGAGTTTGCTGTGAGCTGTGATGCCATAGTACTCTATTGAGGGTGACAAAGTTTCTAAAAAAAAGAAAAAGAAAAAAAGAAATTTAGACAAAAAAAATTATAAGACTCTTTCCTCCAACATTGATTATGGGGCTATTATAATCAACATTGGAGGAAAGATTCTCATAGTGTATGCATTCATTCAACAAACATTTATTGTTATGTGTAGCATTATTGGTAAACCAGACAAAGTCTTGCTGTTAAGATGTTCATTGTTCTCATATGGAAGCTAGTATATGTATTATCAGTCAGGGGTGAGGAAATATTTGAACAGTGTGGTCTGGGAATATCTATGTACTACTGCAGAGACATTTGCACACAGACCTTGTGGAAAACCCAGAGATATGCTCCCATAGAGCCTCCCAAAGAAGTTCTTGCTGCCCAGCAAGGGAGAGGCATTGTTTGTTTTGTTCATAGTTTTTTCTTTTTATTCCTTAGCTCTAAACACTTAGCTCCAGAGTTGGTACATAAGAAATACCTAAGCATATACTTATGATGTAAGAGACTTCTACAGAAAGAACAACAAGTTACTGAGAAAGGAAATCACAGAGGATGTAAATAAATGGAAAAATATATCATGTTCATGGATAGGCAGAATCAACATCATTAAATTATTGATACTACCCAAAACGAACTACAGGTATAATGCAACCCTCATTGAAATACAAATAAAATACAAACATCATTTTTCACAAATCTAGAAAAAAGAATTCTATACTTTTTTTGTCTGATTAGCCACCTTCAGACTGAAGCAACCTTCAGCAAAAAAAGCAATCACTTTATTAGACTTTAAGCTATACTGCAAGGCTATCATAACCAAAACAACACTGTATTACTACAAGAACAGAGGCATAGACCAATGGCTTAGAACCGAAAACCCAGATAAAAGTGGTCAGATGGATATCACCATCTGATCTTTGACAAAGCAGACAATAACATACACTGGGAAAAAGAATCCCTATTCAATAAAGGGTGCTAGGAAAATTGAATAGCCACGAGGAGAAGACTAAAACACGTCTCAGCACTCACAAAAATTAATTCATGATAGATAAAAGACTTAAACCTAAGGCATGAAACTATAAGAAAATGTTGGAAAACCTCACACAGGCTAGGGAAAGAAGGGATCTTATGAAGAAGTTCCCAAATGCAGTCACAGTAACAAATAAAATTAATAAATAGGAGCTAATTAAATGAAAAAGCTTCTGCATAGCCAGAGAAACAATCAATGGAGCGAATATATGATCTATGGAATGGGAAAGAATACTTGCAAGTTAAACATCTGATGAAAAGTTGATAAGCAGAATCTATAAAGAACTCAAGCAAGTCAGCAAAAGTCAAACAACTCCACCAAAAAGTGGACAAAAAACATAAACAGAAGCTTTTCAAAAGAAGATATTCTAATGGCCAATAAAAATGTGCAAAATGCTCAGTGTCTCTCATCAGGAAAATGCAAATCAAAACCTCAATGAGGTATCACCTAACTCCAGTGAGAATGGCTTTTATCAAAAATCTCAACTAACAGTTACTGATGTGGATAGAGAGAGAAAGGAACACTTATACGTTATACACTGTTGGGACCACAAAGTAGTACAACCTCTGTGGAAAAGTTCTATGGAGACACCTCAAAGAAGTAAAAGTGGACCTCCAAGTTGATTCACAATCCCACTGTTAAGTATTTACCCAAAGAGGCAAAAAAAGGCATTTTATGAAAAAGACATGCACTTGAATGTTTATTGCAGCACAATTCCCAATTGCAAAGATGTGGAACCAACTCAAGTGCCCATCAATATGAGTGGATTAATAAAATGTGTTGTATACTGTGGAATACTATACAATCAAAAAAATGGTGAACTAATACTTTTTGTAATAACCTGGGTAGAAATTCAGACCATTCTTCTAAGTGAAGTTTCACAAGAATGGAGAAAGAAACACCACATGTATTCACTGTTAAACTGGAACCAACTGATCAACATCTATGTATGTGCATATTTAGTAGTAAAACTCAAGAGAAAGTAAGCAGGTGGCAGGGGGTAGGTTGGGGGGGGTAAATTCAAACCTACCAGGTACAGAACACACTATCTGGGTAACTTAAACAAAAGCAATGCATGCAACCAAAACATTTGTACTCCTATAATATTCAAATAAAAAGAGAAAAAAGAACTCAAAACAATCAAGATTTTTCACTGAGAATTATTGATTCAATATTACATAGATTCACAATAGCTAGGGAGCGTTAGCATGTAAAATCTGTACTTTGATGTTACATTTTTTTTCCCTTCGGGCTGCGTTTGCTTCTGAGCTCAGTCTTAGACCTTTCCCAGGACTATACATAATGCACTGAACTGCTGGGGTGGCCAGAAGTGTATCCTTCTGGCACGCTTCTCTTGGACTGCCATCTTTCTTCTCCAATATCACTAGCTGCATTATCCTGGTTACTCAAGCAATAGTCTTGCCATTTTGGACTTCTGGGAAGCATTACTTTTGGCAGGAGAGGTTACCTTGTAGATTTTTTTTTTCCACTGCCCTCTCTGATATTACAAGAGGCATTGTAATTCACCTGCTTTCTATCAGAGTGTAATTTCTTTCTTTTCTTTGTCTTGTTCAGAAAATCACTTCCGATTTTTGTTGGATCCTTAGATTGTTTTCTCAGTCATCTAAATTCTTTCCTCATATAATTCTTATATAATTCAGATGTATTAGAATTAAATAACCTAAAATTAATCAATATTTATTGAGTACCTAGTACATCTAAGAAATGTACTTAGGGACATACTCAAATTACACAATAAACATTACTCTTTGCCTCGGCACCGGTAGCACAGTGGTTATAGAGCCAGCTATACACCAAGGGTGGTGGGTTCGAACTCGGCCCAGGACAGCTAAACAACTGCAACAGAAAAATAGCCAGGTATTGTGGCGGGTACCTGTACTCCCAGCTACTTGGGAGGCTGAGGCAAGAGAATCGCTCAAGTCCAAGGGTTTGAGGTTGCTGTGATCTGTGATGCCACAGCACTATACCAACGGTGACATACTGAGACTCTGTCTCAAAAAAATAAATAAAAAAATAAAAATTTCTCTTCAATTAGTTACTATGTAATTGAACTATCTAAATCAGTGGTTCTCAGCCTTCCTAATGCCTCCTAATGCCATGACTCTTTAATACAGTTCCTCATGTTGTGGTGACCCCCAACCATAAAATTATTTTCATTGCTACTTCATAACTGTAATTTTGCTACTGTTATGAACTGTAATATGCAGGATGTATTTAGGCGACCCCTGTGAAAGGTCGTTGGACCCACAAAGAGGTAGTCTAAACAGAACTAGTAATGAGTCCCCCACTGGGACAGTAATGACTACTGAGTGCCCAGTTTAGGATCAAATATTAAAGGTGTCTAAATTTTAAAACTGTTTGTTTGATTTCTTTGCTTAAATTGGATAAGAAATTTGATCAATTCCATTTGTTGCACTGAAAATTAGTGAACTAGAAGCTCAACATTATCACTAGCAACAGCAACAAAGTGTTAAGCTTATCACAGGCAGTGTGACCTGTCATTTTTAATTAAAAAAAAAACTGTGATCTAGGCTTGTAGCTCAGTGGGTAGGGTGCTGGCCACATACACTCAGGCTGACCCGGGCTGGGCCTGCCAAACAACAGCGACAACAACCACAAAAAAAATAGTCGGGCATTGTGGTGGACATCTGTAATCCCAGCTACTTTTAAGGCTGAGGCAAGAGAATCGCTTAAACCCAAGAGTTTGAGGTGCTGTGAGATGTGATGCCATGGCACTCTACCGAGGGTGACATTGTGAGACTCTATCTCAAAAAACAAAACAAACAAACAATCAAAACACTGTGATGTACTGAATGAACCTAATATGTTTTGTGCCTAAATTTCAACTACGATGGATTGAAGATCTTCAATGGATCTTTAATCCATGATGGTAGAATTGAGACTTAAGGGAAGTAAATTCACAAGATAATGCAGTTGGAACCTGGAACTAAAGACCTCCTAAATGTTTCACTTAATTTACAAATTCATGTTTACACACGCAAATTTTGTAGTATAAGAATTAAGTGGAAAGTCAAAGAAATGTGATAAATTTGGGGACAGTATTTTTTAATGTCTGTGCTTTAGTTTCTTTTCCAGAAAAAACAGGAACAGTAGTAAACTTTGTCTTTTCTAAAGAAAAGGTTGTAAGAATAAATTTTTTAAAAATCTATAAAAGAGCTTTGCATTATTCAGAAGCAAATATTAGTGTTGTTATTAGTGGGACATGGGCAAACATTGTAAAGAACATTGAGAATTTAGAGATAAATCAGGTGTTATACTATTAAAACAAGATTAGTTAAAAAAAATCAACCTGTAGTTCATGATATTAATCATGTCTATCTGTAAGCAAACCACCCGGAACATGCCTGATCTCATTAGATATTATCCCTTCCGTGCCTTAGGACATAATTTACTAATACTCTCAGATTAAGCTATTTCTCGAAATAAATCAAGGTCTCAGATTATTTATGTGCCTCAAATTGAAACATCTCTTGAAGAACTACAACCTAATTGATTGTATTTTAACAAACAATTGTATCCAACACAAGTCATTTTTGGCCCTAAGGTAATTATTTCATACTTCTCACTCCTTCCAAAGAGAACAGATTAAGACACATATCCCTTCTATGATAAAACGGAAACTATACTTCTATTCTTTGGGCTCCAGCATTGATAAGACACTCTCAAAGGTTTCTGACCCTCAAAACAGAATTCAAACACAGTAATATTTCACTCACACAGGGGTGGGGAACTTGTGGCCTTCTAGGCCCTTATGTCAGGCCTTTTGACTGAAACCAAATCTTACAAAACAAACCCTTTTATTAAAAAGGGTGCAGCAGAGAAAGATGAAGCTTTTCTTGCCTCTGTGGGTGCTTGAAAAAGAACAATCTTGAAATCAGAAGGCTGCAGTTTCCCCACCCACCCTCAAGATAAGGGTGGAAAATCTTAGCCAAGGAGCAGTATGTTTTTGCCCTCTGATGTTTGTGCAGTCAGAGAAAAACTGCCTGAAGTGAGGTAGTTTTGAGTTTTGAGATATTGGGACATCATCTGTTTGTGGACTCGGAAGATTTGGGTAAATTTTGCTTTGCTAAAGAGCAAGATTGTTGAAATGACCCCTCTATTTTCATTGGGACAATCCTCTACTTTGGAGGATCTCTGGGGTGTTAACTGCTGTTAGTACTTAGGGGGAAAATGCCTAGGGCTACAGAGAGGAGTCCATGATTTTTACATATGTTCAAGTCCACTTAGCAACTCATTAGAAGATGTTTAAATCTTTACTGTATGGTGAATTTCAAAACAACTCCTACTTCATCACCACAAAAGACACTCTTCTAATCAATTAGCTCATTATATTCAACCATAATTTAATTATCACTCTGAAGTAATTTGTTACATAATATGAAACTGGCTTCTCAATTTTCTTACCTCTTCTCAAAAGGAAGGCTTCCGTCCACTCTTCCAGGCTCCCCTTTTATTTGCCTGAGGCAAACTGTCCCTTTGAAAGGAGTTTTAGTAGAACAACTCCAAAATCTTTCTTCACCCAATGACTTCTTCACTTCAACTCTCATCTCTAAGAAAATAGAGCCTTTTATCTGATTCTTAACATGTGGCTATCTTCTTCCAGCCTGAAGATTGTCTGTTTGCTTTGTTTGTTGTGTCCTTAGCTGTGCAGAAGCTTTTCAGCGTGATCAGGTCCCATTTATTTATTTTTGTGGTTGCTGCAATTACCAGTGGGATCTTCTTTGTAAAATCTTTCCCCAGGCTGATATCATTACGTTTTAGGGTTTTTATAGTTTTGTGTCTTAGATTTTAGGGTTTTTCTAGTTCTGCATCTTAGATTTAAATCTTTTATCCAGCGTGAGTTAATTTTTGTAAGTGGTGAGAAGTGCGGGTCCAGTTTCAGTCTTTTGTATGTGGCTAACTAGTTCTCACAGCACCATTTATTAAATGTGGACTTTTTTTCCCCCTTCAGTGTATGCTTTTGTTTGGTTTACTGAAGATTAGATACTAATTTGAAACTAGTAGGTGAACAACTACAGGCCCAAGGGAGAGAAAAACACAATTGAATTCAAGAAGGGGAAAAGGCACAAGAGGGGGAGGGTTCAGTAAGCTCCCACCTAATGGTACAACGTAACATAAGGGTACAAGGTCCATGTCTTGGGTGAAGGGCTCGACTACAACTTGGACCTTCCCTGACAAATATAAACAATGTAACCTAATAGCATATATTCTTATATTAATCTGGGAAAAAACCTCCAACACTTTAGCCCCCTAATTCTCAAGGACATCGATTTAAGAAATTAAATTCCACTCCTTCCCTGGTGCCTTGTGAAATAAAACTCTTTTGCTGCTTATCTAAGGTACATCTTTCTTGATGGTGTCACAAACTGGGCTGCCAGGCCCGTTTTCCCTGCCTTCCCTCCTTTATTCCCAGAGAAGCGCTCTGCTCCCACACTCCCATCAAAGTCTTCCTTTCGGGGTGTGGAGCCTCTTTGTTCCCTTGCAGACTACTTCCTTCTTTCTTTCTTTCTTTCTTTTTTTTTTTTTTTTGTAAGACAGAATTTATTCACAGAAAAGAATACAGAAAACATTAAGGCACCTGGTAGAGGGAGAAAATTCTAGTGGGGAGAGAGAAGCTCTCTCCATTTCTCTCCCAGTCTTTCCCCACCTCCTCCTTTAGGCCTTTAGTCTCAGGGTATATATAGGTGTATGGGTTCCTTGGCCAGGAAACAAATGAATACAGTCCCTTCCACCAGGGGCAAGGTGAATGAATGTATCCCTGACCCCAACTTGGGAAGACCCCTTTCCTGTTATCTTGTCTTCTACTGTTAAAGTTATAGGAGTCAATTCCTGCATATGTCATTCACGAGTAAAGTCCTGAAACCCTCCATCCTCTACACTGGCAGGCAATGAAGACAGCCAATCACAGACTACCTACACTTATGAGCCAAAAGAAAGTTTGAAGTTATTATTTAGGAAACAGCAAGAAAAACCGTAATATGGTTTTCTTTTAGCATCATTGAATAAGTGCTTCTGACCTAACGCTGTTCTACCTTTGCCTATTACTAAATACACTAATCAGATTTATGTTTTCCAGACATGTCATCAAACCACATGCAATAAAGATGGTTCCAGTCCATGAACCCCTGTATCACTCTCCTCTGGAGAAACCCCAACTGCCCCCTTCGGTCAATCTAATAATTTTTCAAACCACTTTTTTTTTTTTAATTAAATCATAGCTGTGTACATTAATGCAATCATGGGGTACAATGTGCTGTAAGCCACACGTTTTAATTAGGAAAGGACAGACACACACCTGGAATTTATTTATTTATTTATTTATTTTAAGACAGAGCCTGTCACCCTGGGTAGAGTGCAATGGTATCACAGCTCACAGCAACCTCCAACTCCTGGGCTCAAGCAATTCTCCTGCCTCTGCCTCCCAAGTCTGGGACCACAGGCACCCACCACAATGCCTGGCTATTTTTTTTGGTTGCAGCCGTCATTGTTGTTTGGCGGGCCTGGGCTGGATTCAAACCTGCGAGCTCAGGTGTATGTGGCTGATGCCTGAGCCACTTGAGCCACAGGCCCCGAGCCAACACACCTGGCATTTCTGAGCATAACTGATGTTGGTTTTAATGAGAGAGACAACAAGAATTCGTATGTTGGTCACTTACTGTTTTTGAGGCAAATTTTGTCCATCTATATCCAAAATATTTTAAGTTCCTGATTCAATAAATCATACAGTTGAAGCACTGGAAGAGAGTTTAGAGATTCTTCACGTATCCATTCGTTCAGCAAATGTTAACTGATTACCTCCTGTGTGCTGTGCATTGCCCTCAGTGTTGAAGACAGAGCATGGACAAGGCAGAAAGTGTTCATTAGCCACGTATTCTAGTGCACAAAGACAACGGACAACTAAGGAAATGAATATGCCATACACCAGAGGCTGAGAAGGGCTGGGGAGAAAGTGAGGCAGTGGGGAGTGGGCTCTGAGTGGAGCATACAGGGTCAGGAAGTATCTCTAAGAAGCTGTTACGTGAGCTGGAGAGAGAGACAGACAGCAAGGCTTGCTGAGGAGACAGTGAGTGTGCAGACCTGGGGCCTGACACGTGTGAGGCAGCTGGGAGGTCATGGGGGCTAAGGGTGAGTGAGGGAGAGATAGTGGGGGTCAGATCACAGCCAGCTTCTGTGTCAGTTAGGGCTGTTATAACAAATTACTACAGACTAGGGGACCCAAAGAATGAGCATTTATTTCCTGCAGTTCTGAAAGCTGGGAAGCCCAGGATCAAGTGGGCAGGTGTCTGCCTGGGGAGGACCCTCTTCCTGATTCACAGACAGACGTCTTTGCATCCTCACACGGTGGAGAGCAGAGCAAGGAAGCAAGCTTGCCTGTGTCTCCTTTTACAAGAACACTAAAGTCACTGTGAGGGCTCCTCCCCGCCCCCTGATATCATCCCACTGCGGGTTAAGGTTTGAACATACAGATTTGGGGGAACACAATGACACAGTCCATAACATCTTCCCATGCCACAAAGACTGGCTTTCACTCCAGAAGGGAAGCTCTAAGAGTAACTGGATCCATTTAAGGGTCTCTCTGGCTACAACGTGGAAAGGAAAGATGCAAAGAGACCAGGCAAGGGCCTGTCACTATGTATGTTCCCAGGAAAAGGGAGACACCAACTGTGTTTGGTGTTGCAGCTAAGATAACAAAAACTGATTTAGTAAATGGAAGAGACTGGTGATCTTGATTAAAAGTTATAATGAAATGATACAAGAAAAAGAGTGGCAATTTTCTAAAAGTTAAAAATAAACTTATCACATTATCCAGCCATTCCTCTCTTAGGCATTTGGCAAGAGGGGCCAACGTCTGCTTTTACATGAAATCTCATCCTTTATTTATTCATTTTTCTTAAGGCACAATAAACATTTATTAGGTTTGTCACCATTTATTAGGTGAAAACCACTTTTTTTTTAATTTATTGTTGGGGATTCATTGAGGGCGCAAGAAACCAGGTTATACTAATTGCATTTGTTGGGTAAAGTCCCTCTTACAATTGTGTCTTGCCCCCAAAGGTGTGGCACACACCAAGACTCCACCCCCTCGCTCCTTCCCTCTCTCTGCTCTTCCTTTCCCCAACCTTTCCTCCTTCTTTCTCTCTCTGCTCTCCCCTTCCTCCACCCCCACGTCATTAAATGTCATTAATTGTCCTGATATCAAAATTGAGTATATAGAATTCATGATTCTCCATTCTTGTGATGCTTTACTAAGAATAATGTGTTCCACTTCCATCCAGGTTAATAAAAAGGATGTAATGGCTGAATAGTATTCCATAGTGTACATATACCACAGCTTGTTAATCCATTCCTGGGTTGGTGGGCATTTAGGCTGGGGTTGGTGGGCATTTAGGTTGTTTCCACATTTTGATTGTAAATTGAGCTGCAATAAACAAT
>CAUYON010081933.1:0-15451 GCA_963573935.1 Arctocebus calabarensis
CCAGCTACTAGGGAGGCTGAGGCAAGAGAATCGCTTAAGCCCAAGAGCTGGAGGTTGCTGTGAGCAGTGTGACGCCACGGCACTCTACCCAGGGCGATAAAGTGAGACTCTGTCTCTACAAAAAAAAAAAAAAAAAAATGAAACTCTGTCTCTACAAAACAGACAAACAAACACGCAAACAAAACTAGCCAGGTGTTGTGGCGGGTGCCTGTAATCCCAGGTACTGGGGAGGCTGAGACAAAAAGATTGCTCGAGCCTAAGAGTTTGAGGTGGCTGGGAGCTATGATGAAATGGTATTCTACTGAGAGGGACAAAGTGAGACTCTGTCTCAAAAAAAAAAAAAAAAAAAAAGTGCTTAGTCTGATTGCTCTTAAAAAAAAATTCATTTTCATAGCTGCTATTTAAGGAATTTGTTCCAGCTTTCATTTCTATTTTTCTTTATCACTCCTAGAAAAAGCACAGAGAATCCTTTACTTACAGTTACACTGGTCACATACGTAGATTTTTCCTTCTAAAGCCTCAGTTTCTGTAAATTTGGCCAACATTTCAGTAACCAGACATGGTTGGGAAGCAGCATCTTTTCCACTGCATTGGTATCTTTCTGGAAATTCCAGTGACAAGTCCCAGAAAGGTTCTATGGTATTTGATTTGTTGTCACATTCAAGACATGTAACCTGCAAATAAAAACATTAGTTCCTCAGATTACAACATTCCCATCAAAATGTAAATTCCTTTCATTAGAGGTCATTGCAGTAAAAAAAATTTTCATCTGCAAATGCACCACTACAATTCTAAATAATCTGCTTTATATTGTTAGTATTATGATTTTTCCTTCTAAAAGATTACCATTAAATCTATTATGAATTAGTGGGCTTCAAATACTAGGCCTTCAAAAAGCTCTAAGGGCATTAATCAAATCTAGAATTTAGGTAAAAGTTCAAAGTAGGGATGCATTTAATAGATATACGTTACTTGTGCCTAAATATATGAAATATTTATAAGCATTTAACATGTTTATGTCTTTAGGTCTGAGGTTCTTCATACTTTTTCCTTCCTCATCCTTTTTTTTTTTTTTTTGAGACAAGAGTCTCACTTTGTCGCCTTTAGTACAATACCATGGTGTCATAGCTCACAGAAACCTCGAACTCTCAAACTCTTGGTCTTAAGCGATTCTCTTGCCTCAGCCTCCCAAGTAGCTGGGACTACAGGCGCCTGTCACAGCTGATTTTAAAAATGAGGTCTCACTCTGGCTCAGGCTGGTCTCCAACTCATGAGCTCAGGCAATCCACCCACCTTGGCCTCCAGAATACTAGGATTACAGGCATGAGCCACTGCACCTGGCCATGCTTCCTCATCTTTCACTAATTTCATAGCACAGTGGTTACGGTGCTAGCCACATACACCAAGGGCGGCAGGTTCAAACCTGGCCCCAGCCAACTAAACAGTAATGACAACTGCAACATAAAATAGCTGAGTGTTGTGGCAGGCATCCGTAGTCCCAGCTACTTGGGGGGCTGAGGCAAGACAATCTCTTATGCCCAAGAGTTTGAGGTTGCTGTGAGCTGTGACGTCACAGCACTCTACTACCAAGGGCGATGTACTGAGACTGTCTCAAAATAAAAAAAAAAAAAAAAAAAATTTTTTTTTTTCCTAGTTTGTTGCTGGCTTTTTTTTTTTTTGAGACACAGTCTCACTTTGTTGCCCGGCCTAGAGACCCCTGGGGTTAAGTGATCCTCCTGACTTAGCCTCAGGAGTAGCTGGGACCACAGGTGTTGGACACAACACCAGGCCAATGCTTATTTTTTTCCTAACAAATCCTATAACTTCTTAACCCAAACCTGTCTTAACCATAATACAAGTAAAATACTATTAGTGTTTTTCATTATACAGAATTAGAAACCCTCCTAAATGATAATTTCAAAGGACAATACATATATAGGAAACACAAAAAATATGTAAAAGTTCTAACAATTTATAGAGACAATGTAGCAACTGAGAAGGAAATGAATAGTAACTTCAGCAAAACACTAAGCAGGACTAAATGGCAACACAGTCTCAATAATTGAAGATAGACTATGAACAAATAATCCACATATGATCTGTAGTATTACAAAGAAGCTCTTTCAGACCAGCTACAATCCTAGCATAGGCAACAAAATACAGAAGCCAGTTTTAATACAGATTTTAGATTTAACAAATTGACATAAAGTACATGCCTGGCATTTTATAGCCTGGGGAACTCAGTAGCAGCAGGGGTCGATATTAAGAACTTTCTTTTTGTTGTTTTTTTTTTTTGAGACAGAGTCTCAAGCTGTCACCCTGGATAGAGTGCTGTGGCATCACAGCTCACAGCAACTTCCAATTCCTGGGCTCGAGCAAGTCTCCTACCTCTGCCTCCCAAGTAGCTGGGACTACAGGTGCCCGCCACAACGCCCGGCCATTTTTTGGTTGCAGCCGTCATTGTTGTTTGGCGGGCCAGGGCTGGATTAGAACCTGCCAGCTCAGGTGTACGTGGCTGGCACCTTAGGCTGTTGAGCCACAGGCACCAAGCCAAGAACTTTCTTGACATAAAACAAACAAAAGCCATTCTAGCAACCAACTATCTTGATTAAGATAGTTGAGAATCAGTTTCCTTTTTTTTTTTTTTGAGACAGTCTCACTTTGTCACCCTGGTAAAGTGCTGGGGCATCATGGCTAACAGCAACCTCAAACTCTTGTGTTGAAACAATTCTCTTGCCTCAGCCTCCCAAGTAGCTGGGACTACAGCTGCCTGCTGCAACATCCGGCTATTTTTAGAGATGGGTCTTGCTGTTGGTCAGGCTGTTCTCCAACCTGTGACCTCAGGCAATCCACCAGCCTTGGCCTCCCAGAGTGCTGAGATTATAGGTGTGAGCCACTGCACTGGCCTGAGAATCAGTTTCCTAATTTCACTGATAGAAGATTCTAGCAACAAGTAATCCACCTTTTCACAACAAAGGAAACTTTTGAGCAGTAATTCAAATAAAGGAAAACCATTTAGGATTTGTCTAGATGAAATCACACTTGTTCACCTTAAAATTTCCCTGCCTACTTGTAAACTCTCAGATCTCTTTGGGATTAAGGAGTCCTCCAGAGCTACTCCTTGGTCCCTATAATTGCTCAAATGGGCAGCATATTTATCCCTAGTATTACAGCAATTTGAGATCTGTTCCCTCTGGGATTAAACCTTCCTCCTCTCAATCCTTCAGAGAATGAATATTCTTAATCTATATAAAGTTGTTTCCTTATTCCCCCTCATTAAAAAAAGCTTTTTTTTTTTGAGACAAAGTCTTACTTTGTTACCCTTGGTAGAGTACTATGGTATCACCACTCACAGCAACCTCAAACTCCTGGGCTGAAATGATCCTCTTGCCTCAGCCTCCCAAGTAGCTGGGACTACAAGAGCTTGCCACAACACGCAGTTATGTTTTAGAGATGGAGACTCAGTCTAGCTCAGTTTGGTCTCGAACTCATGAGCTTAGGCAATCCACCCACCTGGGCCTCCCAGAATGCTAGGATTATAGGCGCACACTGCCCTCTCAAAAATGCTTTTGATACCATGGACATAAAACTATTTCTAATGATTCATGAAGGAAAAATCGCAAATGAGACTTCTTTATATACATTTATAAAAGCAATCTAGTTCGACCTAAAAATGGTACTAGCTCTAACACACTAGATATACACAGAATATGCATTTTTAGGATTCACTTTCTGAATTCCAAGATGAAAATAAAGATTTAGAAAAATATACCTGACTAAGAAGTTGTCCATGAAAAATGTTATTTACAACATTCAGAACTTGTTTGATCAGTTTCCTTTGAGAAGTGGGGATAAGAGCTGGTAAACTGGTACCAGTTGTCTCTAGTTCATGTTGTATTTTATCCAAAAGTTCACAAAGAAATTCCTGAGCATCTTGTTGGGCGTAACCACGAAAGGCAGGAATTAGTCTCCACACTGAGTGCAGCATTGCAAATGGTGAGACCAACGCCCACTTTCCAGACCACATGACTTGGAACAAAGTATGCAATTCATGACAGAGAGAAATGTATTGTGAACTTGGCTCTCGTGGCTGAATAAGCTCCATCTTTCTACTTTTTGATGCCCCACCACTTAGTCCTGATGACAAACTATAATGTCTAGACCGAACAATATCTTTTTCTTGGCATTCATTCATTTGATATACTACTGTATCTGTAACTGGTGGATGCTTATAAGAAGATCTTGTCTTATCACTTGCAGTCACTGCCAGCCATTGGTTCAGATCAAGCTTTAAAAAACATTGTCGAAAAATAAGTAAATGACTCAATACCTGAAGAACAGAATTCATATAGCAAGTATTTCCCAAATTTCTCAATCCTGTTACACCAGGAGTTACTATTGGCCTTCGTTTAACTGAGGAGTCACTAACTTTTTTAAGTCTTACATCTTCTGAGGTAGATACTACTTTATCTTTTGCTGGTGATGCTGGAGTTTGTGGAGGTACTTGAACAGGAACTATTTCTATTGTGGTAGACTGAGCTAAACCTTGCAAACGTAAACTCTTTCTTGGAGGCGTACTTTCCAATTCTGCTTTAACCTGATACTCTAAATCTTGCTGTCTTTTCTTCACTTCTCTTTTTGGTACAATCTTTTCCTGAAATTGTTCTTCTTGCCTTTTTCTTCCAATGAGTGATTGTTCAAACCATGTTCGAAAAATTTTTCCCATTAGCATCCTTCTCCTGTGCCAAAGAGCTGTATACATTTGATCGTCATTTTGAAGCAGAGATTGGGCGCCATCATGTAAGAAATAAGAATCATCACTTGTACCCACAGACCGTAAAACCCTTCCACTACGAGTCGTGCAGTAATAATTCTGACTTTTGATTGCACTTAAGGTACTTCGTAGTAACTTCAGGTCTCCATTTGCATTATCATTAAGAACATAATCATCACAAAGGTAACAAAAAACATACATCTCATTCACCTCCAATGCAACAGGATGACTGCTTTCTTGAAAGTGCTTGAGTGCATGCTCTTCAATATATCTTCCACAGGCAACATGGGAACAGCTAAGGCAAGCCCAAATCGACTCAGTTGTATTGCAGTCCACACAGTGCCATTTCTGAGGATTGAGGATGGAATGGTCTTGAGCAAGTCGCAACTGCCCAACGTGTTTGCATTTATCCATTGTTAACATTTATTTAGTCTAGCTGAGAAACACATAATCCAAATCAGTCTCTGTTCACAATAGTTGAAGTATCTGAAAACTAAGCAGAACAATGTCAAATTTTAATAAAATATAAACAAGAATCCGATTTTTTTTATACGTATTTTCCCAAGAATAACATAAATTTGCTTCATCTGCCCCCAATTTCTAGGCTACTTACAATTTTCACTTTTCTCTTGCTCTAGACTTCCCTAATCTCTTGTTCACTTTGCTCTGAAGGGATACACTTCACTTTCTCTAGTGAGGGACATTTAAAACCTTTTGTTTTTAATTTTCTTCCACCATCTAGTGGTAACAAATGGGTAGTGATCATTTTTTTCACTGTAACAAGGTAAGATATATTCTTTTTACCCAATAGTCTGAGGGACAGTTTCAAAACTATATTCCTTTGGCAAGACCCAAATATATCTCACTAATACTTACAAACATTCTGAGCCCTATGTGGAATTCTTAAAGCAGAATCATAGATTAAAGTTTAGCTTTTGAGGCTGAAAAACTTAGGTTTGAATTCCATTTTTGCCATATACTGTTAGATATATGTATGCTTTTGATCATATTTTAAGGTCTACAAACATCTATAAAAGAAAAAGTATACCAATTTCAGCTAAATTGTTGAAGGATTGAGATAAAATATTTATCTGACACAT
Organism: Arctocebus calabarensis; assembly: GCA_963573935.1. Classification (NCBI taxonomy): domain Eukaryota; kingdom Metazoa; phylum Chordata; class Mammalia; order Primates; family Lorisidae; genus Arctocebus; species Arctocebus calabarensis. Next base: position 5,875 of record CAUYON010081933.1, read on the forward strand.
GTAAATGCTCAATAAATGGTAGCTATAGTGAACACATTTTACTGTTTATTTAAACCAATCACATTCAATGGTGTAACTACCATTTAAGTTGGCTTTCCACTTAGTAAATCAATAATTACCTCTACTTCATAGCTCTGTAACATATTCAGACTTAAGAACCTCGACAGTTTGCTTTAGGGAGATAGTAACAAGAATATGCTTTTGTGTTTGACTACTCTCATGAATATATAAGACATAGATGCAAAAAGAAAAAAAAAGAAAGAAAAAAAGAATATGAAGTGGATAGTTATACAATTAGGCCTAACTATGTCTGAAATTAAAAGCTAATTCTAAACAAACCAGAGAAGATCTATATGACTTGACCCAGAACTTGCTCCTTTATCATTTAAAGTGAGGAACACTTTTGCTACTTGTACTTAATAATGAACTGAAATCAGCTTAAAAAGTAGTGACCAGAGAACATTTTTAAAATTCATTTAACATTAACTTCAGGGTACAGATGAGGCCCATGCACTGAAAACACTGCATGGATCATGACTGATGCTTTAAAGTTTTAGTAAGACTATGAATTTCAATGGTATCTACAGGTGTTCACTGCCAGGGCCTAAAAAACTGCAAAGGTAAAACTGGTTTTGGGCTCCTTCCCATCTCTTTTCATAAAATCCGGTAATCAGAGCCCTTGGTCCCTTTACTTTTATTTATTTATTTTTTTTTGAGACAGAGTCTCACTTAGCCTCCCCCAGGTAGAGTGCTGTGGTGACATAGCTCACAGCAACCTCCAACTCTTGAGCTCAAGTGATTCTCTTGCCTCAGTCTCCCCAGTAGCTAGGACTACAAGCGTCCACCACAACATCTGGCTATTTTTAGAGATGGAGTCTCCCTCCTGCTCAGGCTGGTCTTGAACCCCTGAGCTCAGGCAATCCACTGGCCTCAGCCTCCCAGAGTGCTAGGATTACAGGGGTGAGCCTGGCCTTGATCCCTTGTCTTTTAGACAGCAGGTACTAAGAGACACAACTTTGCACGTGCACACATTTCATGTGCACATCTTAAATTTAATTCTCCTCAATTTTCTGAGGTCTAAAATCTAGTCAAAGGCTGGCTGTAGTGGTTCACACTTGTAATCCTAGCACTCTGGGAGGCTGAGGCAGGTGGATTGCCTGAGATCACAGGTTTTAGATCAGCTTGAGCAAGAGTCAGACCTTGTCTCTAAAAATAGCCAGGCATTGTGGTGGGCACCTGTAGCTCCAGCTACTGGGGAGGCGAGGCAAGAGGATCACTTGAGCCCAAGAGTTTGAGGTTGTTGTTCAGTGTGTTTCTTGGAAGTAAAATAATGGATTATATAACACAGCCTGTCTCAAAACTTTTGTAGTGACCTACATATAAAGAATTTGTCTATTTCACTGTAGTTGTTACTAAAAAGCCTATTTAGGCTTGGTGCCTGCAGCACAGTAGTTACGGCGCTGGCCACTTGCACTGAAGCTGGTATGTTCGAACCTAGCACGGGCCAGCTAACGACAATGCATCAAAAAAAATAGCCAGGCGTTGTGGCGGGCACCTGTAGTCCCAGCTACTTGGGAGGCTGAGGCAAGAGAATTGCTTGAGCCCAAGAGTTTGAGGTTGCTATGAGCTGTGATGCCACAGCATTCTACCAAGGGTAACATAGTGAGACTCTATCTCAAAAAAAAAAAAAAAAAATTGGGCGGTGACTGTGGCTCCTCCAGTAGGGCGCAGGCCCCACCTAACAAAGGTGGTGGGTTCAAACCCAGCCTTGGTGGAACTGCAAAACAGAAAAATAGCTGAGCATGGTGGCGGGCTCCTGTAGTCCCAGCTACTCGGGAGGCTAAGGCCAGAGAATCTAATCCCAGGAGTTAGAGGTTGCTGTGAGCTGTGCGACGCCACGGCACTTTACTGAGGGTGATAAAGTGAGACTCTGTCTCTGGAAAAAAAAAAAAAAAAGAAAAGAAAAAAATTAATTAAAAATAAATAAATAAAAAGCCTATTTAGATGATAGCAAGATCCTTAACCTTCAACAGGAAGAGACAAGTACTCTTGAACACATGATTTTATTCCATGAAAAATGTCATCCCTGAGAGATGTTACAGCAGAGAAGAGGTATCACAGCAAAATGGCTAGAAAGTATACATTGGAATCCAAATGCCTGAGGTTTTCTACTTGGCTATAGTCACTACATGACCACAGACAGATTATTTATGCTGTACGTAATTCAGTTTTCTCATCTGTAAAATAACAGTAGTGATAATGTCAATAGGATGGCTGAGGGAATTAGAACAATTCCTGGCACTTAATAACATGGCCTCAGTACATCTTAGCTACCAATAACAATAAAATAATAACTCGATATAGACTCCAGTTTCCTTCCAGTTCAACACTTTGAGTTGAAGGGGAGGGGGTTCCTTCTTCTCAGCCAAATTTGTACTAAGCCCAACTAAGGTGCTAACCGATAATCAAGATGTTAGCTGAGAACTAAGGTCTGACCTCTCCCTGGGGTATTAGCATTTTATTTTTTTATTTTTATTTTTTTGGTAGAGACAGAGTCTCACTTTCCCTGGGTAGAGTGCCGTGCCGTCACACTGCTCACAGCAACCTCCAGCTCTTGGGCTTAAGCGATTCTCTTGCCTCAGCCTCCCTAGTAGCTGGGACTACAGGCGCCCGCCACAGCACCCGGCTATTTTTTTTGTTTTGCAGTTCGTCCGAGGCCGGACTTGAACCCGCCACCTTCGGTATATGGGGCCGGCGTCCTACTCGCTGAGCCACAGGAGCCGCCCCCCATTTTTTTTTTTTTTTTTTTTTTTTAAGAGAGAGAGTCTTACTTTGTTGCCCTTGGTAGAGTGTTCTAGCATCATAGCTCACAGCAACCTCCAGCTCTTGGGTTCTCAGCCTCCTGAGTAGCTAGGACCACAGGCACCCGCCACAGTGCCTGGCTATTTTTATTGTTGTTGCAGTTTGGCAGGGGGCCAGGTATGAACTCGCCACCCTCGGTATGTGGGGCTGGCATCTTACTCACTGAGCTACGGGTGCTGCCCTATAAATGTTTCTTTTTTTTCTTTTCTTTTTTTGTAGAGACAGAGTCTCACTTTATTGCCCTCGGTAAGTGCCGTGGCGTCACACAGCTCACAGCAACCTCCAACTCCTGGGCTTAGGTGATTCTCTTGCCTCAGCCTCCCGAGTAGCTGGGACTACAAGCGCCTGCTACAACGCCCGTCTATTTTTCTGTTTTGCAGTTCGGCCGAGGCTGGGTTTGAACCCGCCACCTTCGGCATATGGGGCGGCGCCCTACCACTGAGCCACAGGTGCCTCCCCTATAAATGTTTCTTAACAAGTGAGATTTAGATTGGAAGTGGGTATTTTTGGAGACTTAGTAAGCTGCAGAGAAGTAGTTTTGATTTGATAACTAATTTCTTTTTTTAGATATGTCAAGAGTTCAAGATGATGAAGTTGGTGATGGCACTACTTCTGTTACTGTTTTAGCAGCAGAATTACTAAGGGTAAGAGCAACTGAGCAACTCTAAACTTGTTTGCTGTTGTGGTTTTGAACATCAGAAGTAATCAAGTCCTTACAGTCTACATCTTTATTGTTGATGAGTGTTTATTCACTTTCTAATTGTAATCGTTATTTCTGTAATTGTTCATTAATAGGAAGCAGAATCTTTAATTGCAAAAAAGATTCATCCACAGACCATCATCGCAGGTTGGAGAGATGCTACAAAGGCTGCAAGAGAGGCTCTGTTGCATTCCACAGTTGATCATGGGTTGGTATATCACAGTAGTAGTGTTCTGAAAATTTAATGTTCTTTTATAACATGCTTGATGATTGAAAAGCTAATTTATACTCTTACTATCTGTAAAACGATTTGTATTCCTGCATTGTTTTTTGTTTTTTTGTTTTGAGACAGAGCCTCAAGCTGTCACCCTGGATAGAGTGCTGTGGCTTCACAGCTCACAGCAACCTCCAATTCCTGGGCTCAAGTGAGGCTCCTGCCTTCGCCTCCCGAGTAGCTGGAACTACTCAAGTGAGGCGCCTGCCACAATGCTCAGCCATTTTTTGGTTGCAGCTGTCGTTGTTTGGCGGGCCTGGGCTGGATTCGAACCCACCAGCTCAGGTGTACATGGCTGGCGCCTTAGCTGCTTGAGCCACAGGCGCTGAGCCTGTATTCCAGCATTGTTGACCACACTCGATAATTATTTGCTCATTTTCCTTCTCTGTTTTGTTTTTTGTCTGTCAGTTTGGCAGGGAAAATAATCAAAATAATATCCTTCAATTTGTGTTTTCTGATTACCAGTGAGGTTTAATTCTTTTCATATGACTTCCAGGCTGGAAAGTGTAGGGTAGAGTTATCTGTTGTCACATGACTATGTGGATAAAATTTTTGAAAAGTTAGGGTTGATAATCTTTGATAAGTATTTTAAGAACAAACCTAAGTTTCTTTTTGTTTCGTTGGTTTTAGTTCTGATGAAGTTAAATTCCGTCAAGATCTAATGAATATTGCGGGAACAACATTATCCTCAAAACTTCTTACTCATCACAAAGACCACTTTACTAAGTTAGCTGTGGAAGCTGTTCTCAGACTAAAAGGCTCTGGTAATCTGGAGGCAATTCATGTCATTAAGAAGCTAGGAGGGAGTCTGGCAGATTCCTATTTAGATGAAGGTATGTATGAATGTTAAAAACAAGAAATATGCTTTGATCAGATGCTGAGGGCTGGATATTGAGTGAATTCTGTTTTTAGTTAATTGGGAGAAGTGACGCTACAAAACAAGTGAACTTGTCCTTTTTTTTGGACACAGGTTCTTGCTCTGTTGCCTGAGATAGAGTTTAGTGGTGTGGTCATAATTCATATGACCTCAAATTCCTAGGCTTGGGCAGTTCTTTTGCCTCACCCTCACACATAGCTGGGACTAGAGGTACACTTTGCCCTGCTCTGCTAATTTTTTCTATTTTTTGTAGTGTGGGGGCCTGCCATGTTCCTTGGGATAGTCTCAGATTCCTGGCTTCAAGCATTCCTCCCACCTCTACCTCTCAAAGTTCTGGGATTATGGACATAAGCCACAGTACCCAGTTGTGAAATTCTCTTTAAGGACATAAATCATATTGGCCACCATTTTATTGACAGTATACTTCATCTTTCCAGCAATTTCTTTGCCTCTAGGTTTTATTTTATACCATGAAGTATAGAGAAATTGTGGTTTGCTTTCATTAGAAGTCAGCTGTTGTCAAAAGGCTTTCACAAGGATTATTTGTATTTTCTAGGAAAGGTCTGGGTAAGTTAGGTTATTGAGATTATATAGTTGATCCTTGAACAACATAGGCTTGAACTCTGTGGGTCCACCTATACTTGGGTTTTCTACCATGTTTTTGAAAATAATGTAATTAAATATCTTATTTTTAATACATCCAGCCCTGTATGGCCAAGAATCTGCATCTGCACCCAAAATTGGATGGAAACTACAGTATTCTCAATGTGTAAAGGGGGTGGGGGTGTGAGTACGTTTTGTATCCACTGGTTCTTCAGGACTGAGTGGGATTTGAGTATTAGCCACAGAGGTCCTGGAACTAGTCCCCTGAGTATACTGAGGGATGACTCTAGTTTTGGGGGAGTTTTTTTTTTTTTTTTTTGTACGAAAGGTCTTTATTAGCGGGGAAGCTGCAGAGCAGCATTAAGGAGGAGGGGAGAGAGAGAGAGAAATAGGGGAAGAGAGGAGAAAGAGATAAGGGAGAGGAGGGAGAGAGACACGTGGGGGAAGGACGAGAAAAGACAGATATGGGGAAGGAAGAGAAAAAAGAGCTTGGAGTTTTTTGAGACAGAGTCTCTCTCTGTTGCCCTGGGTAGAGTGCCGTGGCATGGTAATTCACAGCAACCTCAAACTCTTGGGCTTGAGCATTCTTCTTGCCTCATTCTCCCAAGTAGCTGAGACTGCAGGGGTGTACCACTATGCTTGGCTAATTTTTTCTATTTATAGTAGAAATTGGGTCTCATTCTTTCTCAAGTTGGTCTTGAGCCCAGTTGGTCTTTAGCACTCTGGCAGTCCACTCCCAGAGTGCTAAAATTATAGGCGTGAGCCACCATGCCCAGCAGAAAGATCTGATTTTTGAAGAGTGATAAATGAGTCTTAGCAACTATTGTTTTTCATTTTGTTTTGAGACTGAATTTCACTCTGTTGCCCCAAGAGGCTGGAGTGCCGTGGCATCACAGCACCTCACATCAACCTCAAATTCCAGGGCTCAAGTGGTCCTGCCACAGATGCCTGCCACAACATCTAGCTAATTTTTCTTTTTTGTAGAGACAGGATCTCCCTCTTGGCTCATGCTGGTTTCTAACTCCTGAGTTCGGTGGAGCCTCCCACCTCAACCTCCCAGAATGCTGGATTGCAGTTGGGGGTCACTACAGCTCACAGTAACCTCAAACTTGTGGGTTCAAGTGATTCTCTTGCTTCAACCTCCCCAGTAGCTGGCTAGTTTTTTTTTTAGAGACAGAGTCTCACTCTTGCTCAGGCTGGTCTTGAACCTGTGAACTAAGGCAATACACCTGTCTTGGCCTCCCAGAGGGCTAGGATTACAGGTGTGAGCCACCAAGCCCAGCCTAATTAGCATGTAGTTTTTCAAAGCATCTTCACCTTGTATTTGTTTCGGAGTGTAGTCATTCTCCAAGAAGGAAAAAAGGATGATGTTATGCTTTACAACTTTTGCGTTTACCTGTGATTTTTGAGTCTTGGTTTTGCTGTTTGTCGTGCGTCTCCAGTTATTTTAGGAGACATATCAATTCAGAAAATGTTCTTGGTAAAATTTATGTGCAAGGGCTCTGAAGATTTCTAATAGGGGCTGGTGGTAGGGAAGGATTATTAAAACTAGGATAAGTAGCATGAACCATTCTACATTTGGATGTCGCTTTTGTGCCAGGCATTGTAATAGGAATTTTAGTCATTTAGTCCATATGATGATGGTGTGGTGATGAGGATTAGGTTCAGCTGAACAGAGCAGAAAACCAGAACTAAAAATAACTTTGTAAGATAAAAAAGTTTCTGATACAACTGAAAAATGCCCATGAGGACATAACTAGGCTGACAGTGGTTCAACATGAACAGGGCTAGGCTGATAACTAGTATCTCTCTGCCACTAGTTGTTTTCCTGTTTTACAGATGGAATAATTTGTCCAAGATGACAAAGCCAGTGAGCATCATGGGCACATGGAGGCAGGTTTATCTGACTCCATTTATTATGGTTTCTTCATTTCACTGTCAGTCTGAGTTCTTCAGGAAGTTAAATAATTTCTAGTCATGTCTGAATCTTCACAATTTCTTTTCTCTCGTGGTGTTGGTTTTAAGCTACTAAAGATAGACTTAACCTGATGTCTTCCCATTACAGCTCGTATGCCTACGTGTAGTATGTATCTGATTATTATTTATTTCTTTTTTTTTTTAAGAGACAGTCTCACTTTATCACCCTTGGTAGAGTGCCATGGCATCACACAGCTCACAGCAACCTCCAGCTCCTGGGCTTAGGCGATTCTCTTGTTTCAGCCTCCTGAGTAGCTGGGACTACAGGCGCCCGCCACAACACCCGGCTATTTTTTTGTTGCGGTTTGGCTGGGATCGACTTTGAACCCATTACCTTCAGTATATGGTGCTGGTGCCCTACTCACTGAGCCATAGGCACTGCCCCCCCCCCCTTTTTTTTTTTTTGGAGACAAGTCTCATTATGTCATCCTTTGTAGAGTGTCATCATGTCACAGGTGACATCAATTTCAGACTCTTGGGCTTAGGTGATTCTCTTGCCTCACCCTCCCAAGTAGCTGAGACTACAGGCGCCTGCCACAGTTCCCGGCTATTCTTTGGTTGTAGTTGTCATTGTTGTTTAGCAGGCCCCGGCTGGATTTGAACCTGCCACCCTTGGTATATGAGGCCAGTGCTCTACTCACTGAGCCGCAAGTGCTGCCCCTTCATATATTGTTTTTTAAATAACTCATTTGATTTTATGACTGCTGGTCCACTGGAATGTTTTATAGGTTCCATGAACTTGGTAAATTGGACTTCGGTGTTTTTTTTGAAATAGTAATTTAATAAAAACAGTTTTATAAGGTTTATTAACGTGTCTTTGAAGTATTTAATACAATAGTACCCTTCAATTTATTGTAGGCTTTCTATTGGATAAAAAAATTGGAGTAAATCAACCAAAACGAATTGAAAATGCTAAAATTCTTATTGCAAATACTGGAATGGATACAGACAAAATAAAGGTATATAACTACATTTCTTTAAATTCTAATTGTTGACTGCTACATTAACTCAGGTTGGAATCACTTTCCCTGAAAACCTTGGGATGTATGTATGAATATATATGCACTTAACATGTATGTACACTTTTTGATATTTAGGTTGACAAAAAACGTTGAAATGCTGTGGGACTCTTGAATAATAATGAAATTGATGCTTTAATTATGCTTTTCTTTGTCTTAGATATTTGGTTCTCGGGTAAGAGTTGATTCTACAGCAAAGGTTGCAGAAATAGAACATGCAGAGAAGGAAAAAATGAAGGAGAAAGTGGAACGTATTCTTAAGCATGGAATAAATTGCTTTATCAACAGGTCTGTGTTAGCTTGTGCTAATGGTATTTGTAGTCTAAGAAAGGAATTTAAGGAAATACTTTAGGTCGGATTATTTATGTTTAAATAGTGATTAATTGTTTAGGAACTGCTATGCATATCTTCACTTAAAATTGTGGATTTTCTTAACTTGACCACAATTTTGTGGTTTGCACACACTTTTCTAGTGGACATTTAGTTCATTGGGAAGATTCATTGTTAAATATAAAAGTTCTTATTTTTGAGACGAGAGTCTCAAGCTGCTGCCCTTGGTAGTGTCGTGGCATCACAGGTCACAGCAACCTCAAAGTCTTGGGCTTAAGCAATTCTCTTGTCTTAGCCTCCCAAGTAGCGCGGACTGTAGCTGCCCGCCACAATGCCCGGCTATTTTTTTGTTGTTGCAATTGTCATTGTTGTTTTAGCAGGCCCTGGGCTGGTTCGAACTCTCCAGCCTTGTACGTGGCTGGTGCCCTAACCACTGAGCTGCAGGTACTGCCAGCATTCTCAAACTCTTGAGCTAAAGTGATGCTCTTGCCTCAGCCTCCCAAGTGGCTGAGACAACAGATGCCCGTCACAACACCTGGCTGGGTTTAGAGTTGGGGTCTTGTTCTTGCTCAGGCTGGTGTCAAAACTCATGAGCTCTGGCAATATTCACCCATGTTGGCCAGAGTGCTAGGATTACATGTGTCACCCACTGACTCCAACTCTTATAAAAATTCTTAAAGGCTCGGAGCCTGTGGCTCAATGGGCTAAGGTGCCAGCCACGTACACCTGAGCTGGCGGGTTTGAATCCAGCCTGGGCCCACCAAACAACGACAGCTGCAACAAAAAAATGGCCAGGCGTTGTGGCGGGCGCCTGTAGTCCCAGCTACTTGGGAGGCAGAGGCAGGAGACTCGCTTGAGCCCAGGAATTGGAGGTTGCTGTGAGCTGTGATGCCATGGCACTCTATCCAGGGTGACAGCTTGAGGCTCTGTCTCAA
>CAUYON010081936.1:0-11565 GCA_963573935.1 Arctocebus calabarensis
TAGTTTTTGTAACATTATGTTGTAATTTTCTGTCTGTGTCTTCCCCTATCATACTGGGAACTTCTAGAGGGCAGGACTTCTTGTGATTCATTGTTGTGTCCTCTGTACTTAGCTAGCAACAACATAGCATAGGGCTAGACACGCAGTAATCACCTTACTCATTTATTGAATGATCTAATTGTTAGGCACTATACTAAAAATTTTGGAGGCATTAACTCACCCTCTGAGGTAGGCACTGTTACCCTTACTTTACATACAAAGGAATTGAGACTCAGAAAGTCAAAATAACTTATTTAATTACATATAGCTAGAAAGTGGGGAGCCAGAATTAAATATAAACTCAAACTGTCTTAATTCAGACCTGGGCCTCATGACATCTAAATAAATGAATGACTGAGTATATATAGTAAAATGAGCATTGAAATTGGAGTCAGATTTAAACTCAGTAAAATACTAGCTTTCATCACTTTTTAAATCTGTGACCCTGGATAAGCCTCAATGTTTTCTCAGCTGTAAAGTAGGAATAACAGCCTCAATCTAGTTCACTTCACAGAGTTGTGGCAGTGATTGAGTACAATGGCAGATGTGAACAGGTGAGGTTAGCTTAGGTGTGGCCCTGGAATCTGGAAACTGCTCCTTAGTGTGCTGGATTCCTGTAATTCCAGTCTTCACTTCCTTTTTGATAATCCTGTCTTTTCCCTTTACAGATTCTGCTGAAGTGATCCAGTCTCGAGTGAATGACCAGGAGGGCCGAGAAGAATTCTATGTACATTATGTGGGCTGTGAGTGGCTTGATACATTTGGGCCTGGGTTGGAGGGAGAGGGGTGCCTGGGCAGTACTCTTCATGGCCCATCCTCACAGTTAACCGGCGACTGGATGAATGGGTAGACAAGAACCGACTGGCGCTGACCAAGACAGTGAAGGATGCTGTGCAGAAGAACTCAGAGAAGTACCTGAGCGAGCTGGCTGAGCAGCCTGAGCGCAAGATCACTCGCAACCAAAAACGCAAGCATGATGAGATCAACCATGTGCAGAAGGTCCGCATCCCCTCCTTTCCTCAGGACCCAGGAGGCCCAGCTGCCTCCACCAACTTCCTTGAGCCTGTGGGGCCCCATTGCCAAAACCACAGCAACTCCCATTTCTTGAGTTCCGTAGTGTGTTAGGAACTTTACCCACCTCTTCTCGTTTACTTTTCATAGTTAAGAAAACTAAGGCTGAAAGAGGGTAAGAGCCTGGATATGATGTCACTGAGAGGAGATGGCACAGTTAACACTGGAACTCAGGCCTCCTGCCCAATAGCCTCTGTCTCCTATTGGCTGCATCAATTAGACAAAATCACTTGAAGTATAAAGTGAAGGAGGTGATTGAAGGATATTGGGCACTTGCTACTGCCGAGCACTACTAAGTACTGTACATATCCCTCCTAACAATTCAGCAGCACAAGAATAATTATTTCTTTTTGTAAATGAGGAAGCAGGCTTGGGGAGTTTAAGTAGCATATCTAAGGTCACACAGCTAGTAAAAGGGTGGGCTGGAATTAGAATGATCCCAAACATTGGCCTGTGAGCCAAAGTACATGTATTAAGTTAAGTGTTTTAATACATGGTTTCCGGACGTTTCACAGAAACCCTGTGAGGTGAGTGTTACTATCCTCAGTGTAGGAGGTACAGATAGATTTAGAAATCAAGTTAGGTGGCCACCCACAGTGGCTCATGCCTGTAATCCTAAGCACTCTTGGAGGCTGAGGCATGTGGATCACCTGAGCTCAGGAGTTTAGGACCAGCTTGAGCAAGGTGAAACCCTGTGTTTACTGAGCATAGAAAAATTAGCCGGGCATTGTGGTGGGTGCCTATAGACCCAGCTATTTGAGAAGCGGAGGCAAGAGGATTATTTGAGCCCCGGAGTTTGAGGTTGCTTTGAGCTAGGATGCCATGGCACTCTGCCCAGGGCAACTGAGTGAGACTGTGTCTCAAAAAAAAAAGAAACTAACGGCTCAACGCCTGTAGCACAGTGGCTATAGTGCCAGCCACATGCGACAAGGTTTGAACCTGGCCCAGCTAAACAATGATGACAACTGCAATAAAAAAAATAGCTGGGCATGTGGCAGGTGCCTATAGTCCCAGCTACCTGGGAGACTGAGGCAAGAGAATCTCTTTAAGTCCAAGAGTTTGAGGTTGCTGTGAGCTGTGATGCCACGGCACTCTACCACGGGTAATGCAGTGAGACTCTCAAAAAAGAAGGAAAAAAAGAAGCCAAATCATGAATTAGATCTACCAACTAGATTGTCCTACTTCAGGGCTTGAGGCATTACCTATGATTTTGGCTTTGTTTTTGTTTTCTAACTTAAAAAAATTTGATATATAATAGTTATACTTTTTTTTGTTTTGAGACAGAGTCTCACTCTGTTGCCCTGGGTAGAGTGTGTGGCATCATAGTTCATAGTAACTCAGACTCTTGGGTTCAAGCAGTCCCCTTGGCTCAGCCTCCCAAGTAGCTGGGACTACAGGTATCCACCACAACACCCAGATAATTTTTTTTTTTTTTTTTTTGAGATAGAGCCTCAAGCTGTCACCCTGGATAGAGTGCTGTGGCATCACAGTTCACAGCAACCTCCAATTCCTGGGCTCAAACGAGTCTCTTGCCTCTGCCTCCCAGGTAGCTGGGAGTACAGTCGCCCACCACAACACCCGGCCATTTTTTGGTAGCAACTGTCATTGTTGTTTGGCGGGCCCAGGCAGGATTTGAACCCACCAGCTCAGCTGTACATGGCTGGCGCCTTGGCCTGTTGAGGTACAGGCACTGAGCCCCAGCTAATTTTTTGAAATAGTCTCACTCTGTCGCCAGTGGCGTCATAGCTCACAGCAACCTCAAACTCTTAGGCTCATGTGATACTCCTGCCTCAGCCTCCAGTATAGTTGGGACTACAGGTGCCCACCACAATGCCCAGCTAATTTTTCTATTTTTAGTAGTAACAGAGTCTCGATTTTGCTCAGGCTGGTCTCAAACTCATGAGTTCAAGGGTTTCTCTGGCCTTGGTCTCCTAGGATTACAGATGTGAACCCCTGCACCTGGCTAGTTATGCATTTTTGATTTTTGTAGAGACGAAGTCTGACTTTATCACCCTGTTAGAGTACCATGGCGTCACACAGCTCACAGCAACCTCTAACTCCTGGGCTTAGGCAATTCTGCCTCAGCCTCCTGTATAGCTGGATTATAGGCCAGTTATGCATATTTTTAACCCTGATTTTTACACATCCTAGAAACTGAGACCACTTATCTCCAAAACCTGGCTACCCCTAGGGTTATTTTCCTCCCACTGTGGGCCTCAGCTTCTTGATTTATAAAATAGGGAGTGTAGCCTAGAATAGGGTTTATCAGTGTCTCAAGGCATTTAGGCATTTGTTTGTTTCAGCCATAGCAATTTTATTCTTCTGAGCTTGTCAATTCAGTGGGTGTGACCAGCATTTAAATTTAAAAAAATGAGAGAAGGAAATAAGAAAATATCAGAGTTCATTTTATTTTATTAAGGATAAATATTGTTCTGAGGAGGCTCAGCAGCTATGGCTCAACGGGCTAAGGCGCCAACCACGTACACCTGAGCTGGCAGGTTTGAATCCAGCCCAGGCCCACTAAACAACAATGATGGCTGCAACCAAAAAATGGCCAGGTGTTGTGGCGGGCGCCTGTAGTCCCACTTCTTGGGAGGTGGAGGCAGGAGACTCGCTTGAGCCCAGAAATTGGAGGTTGCTGTGAGCTGTGATGCTACAGCACTCTATCCAGGGTGACAGCTTGAGGCTCTGTCTCAAAAAATATATATATATATTATTCTGAGGAGCTTTTATTTCATATGCAAACAAATACATGTATATATACATATACACAAATATGTCAACTGGTTTATAGTCCCATCCGTAGTTCTTCCTGTGGATACAATTTAAAAATTGAAGAGGCCGGGTATAGTGGCTCATTCCTGTAATCCTAGCACTCTGGGGTCTGAGATGGGTGGATTGCTTGAGCTCAGGAGTTCAAAACCAGCCTGAGCAAGAGTGAGACCCAGTCTCTAAAAAAATAACCTATAGTCCCAGCTACTCAAGAGGCTGAGGCAAGAGGATCGCTTGAGCCCAGGAATTTAAGTTTGCTGTGATCTATGACACCACAGTACTCTGCCCAGGGTAACCAAGTGAGACTCTGTGTCAAAAAAAAAAAAAAAGTAATGGAAATGTTCTATAGGTATATTATTCAGTACAGTAGCCATTAACCACATGTGGTGGTTGAACACTTGAAATGTGTTCAGTATGACTAAGAATTAAAAAATTTTGAATTGCGGTTGGTTGAGGTAGCTCATGCCTGTAACCTAGCACTCTGGGAGGTGGAGGCAGGTGGATTGTTTGAGTTTGAGCTCAGGAGTTGGAGACCAGCCTGAGCAAGAGCAAGACCTCATTTGTACTAAAAATAGAAAAACTGGCTTGGTGCCTGTGGCTCAATGGGCTAAGGCGCCAGCCACGTACACCTGAGCTGGCGGGTTTGAATCCAGCCGGGGCCTGCCAAACAACAATGACGGCTGCAACCAAAACATGGCTGGGTGTTGTGGCGGGTGCCTGTAGTCCCAGCTACTTGGGAGGCGGAGGCAAGAGACTTGCTTGAGCCCAGGAATTGGAGGTTGCTGTGAGCTGTGATGCCACAGCACTCTATCCAGGGTGACAGTTTGAGGCTCTGTCTCAAAAAAATAGAAAAACTAGCTGGGTGTCATGCGTGTCTATAGTCCAAGCTACTGGGGAGGCTGGATCCCAAGAGATTAAGGTTGATGTGAACTATGATGAAACCACAGCATTCTACGTAGGGTGATAAAGTGAGCCTCTGTCTTAAAAAAAATTTGTAATTAATTTAAATGTAAATAGCTACATGTGACAAGCAGCTACTCTGTTGGATGACAGGTCTAAGATTCTATTAGTTCTCTGGCTGGCTTACACTAAACAAAGATGGACCTCTAAGCTAGCATTCAGCAGGGTGGATGATAATAGGCCAATTGTGATAAAATCGAAGAATAATAAAACAGCCAGTTGGCTTGGTGCCTGTGGTTCAGCGGGCTAAGGCGCCAGCCACGTACACCTGAGCTGGTGGGTTCGAATCCAACCTAGGCCCACCAAACAGCAATGACGGCTGCAATCAAAAAATGCTGGGCATTGTGGCAGGCGCCTGTGGTCCCAGCTACTTGGGAGGCGGAGGCAAGAGACTCACTTGAGCCCAGGAATTGGAGGTTGCTGTGAGCTGTGATGCCACGGCACTCTGTCCAGGGTGACAGTGTCTCAAAAAAAAAAAAACCAGCCAGTTAACAATCATAAAATTTCTTCATAGTTTAATGTTCAATTCTAAATAAATTATAACATTGAAGAAAAGTAGTGTTTTTGTGTTGTTTAGGGCAATTGCAGAAGAAGATTGTATTTTGTGAGAATTGGGAAGTATGTTTTAATGAGCCATGTTAGGAGGAAAATCTTCCCTTTTTTTTTTTTGCAGTAGTTAGGCTCAGAATTTGACAGACCATGGGCCAGTGCTCAACACTGTTGAATACCACTTATGTGACTTTGGGCAAGTGAGCTCATCTCTTTCTGCCTCAGTTTCCTCTTGTATAATGGGGATGATGAGCACTTTTGTTTCAGAGGCTATTGTGAGGAGTAAATGAAATAATGTTTGTGAATGTTAATGGCACTTGAAATAAATGGCAGCTCACTACTCTGCAAGGACAAGTGACTTCATCTCTCCCTGCTGTTTCCTATTCTGTAAAATCAAAATAAGAATGCTCTAATGATTACTAAAAGGATTAAATGAGGCCATATAGGCAAAGTGCTTTGTGGAGCAGTATTCTGGGTAAAATAGCTGCTGCTTTCTCCCTTCTCAGCTATGGGACAAAGCCACAGTCTGTTTTGGTATAGGTCATTGACTTTGGGTCCTCCTCCATTGTCAGGCTGTACTTGGTTTCTCCTACAGAGTCTGACCTAGGAACAGGATGTGTTTTGAGTGTGAAATGACTTTTTTTAGACTCAGCCTTCTATGGACTTTAAAATACGGGAGACCAGATGAGAATAGTTGGAGGTTATTGTATTGTTGATCACTTGTCTCCTGATTTGGGAAGAAGGGAGTACTTTCTGGACAGGAAGAATCTAGATAGGCCTCCTAGAGGGGGTAGGAGGAATGTTGGGCCTTGAAGGACAGGAAAGAGCACAACAAAAACAATAATACATGCTCTACTCTGTCATGGACTCACCTGACTCATGCTCTGTGCCAGGGTGAGTAAGCATTTTCTCGTGGCAGAGAAGGAAGGGCATTCTCAAAGTAGAAAGAACTATTTGTACAAAACCATAAAGGCTAGAAAAAGGGTTGTTGATAGCAATGTGAATTTGAGGGAGCTGAGACTGGAGGCAGGAAATCTAAGGAGGCCAAGTCACTTGTACAGACCTGTGCTGGGGCAGTGACCATTTGGAGTCAGAGGAGCATTCCAGACAGCAGCCAATTCCAGAGATGTCAAGAAGGTAGAGTTGACATATACTCTATTAGGACTTGGCCACTAATTGAATGCCAGGCAGAGAGAGTGAAGTCTTAAGGGCAGGGCCTGCTATTGGTCTTGGGCAGTTAGACCAAGGGTGATATTCCCAGTGAGATGGGGAACCCAGGAGGAGGAGGTTTGTGGGGAAGAATTCTAGATATTCAGTCTGATATTCCTGTGGGAGGGACCTCTAGGAATAGTCCCATAAGTAGTCAGCTACCTGGGTCTGGTGCTCAGGAAAGGTTCAGGTACATTGGGTAGTTAATGGACTAGAAAGACAAGATCCATTATTTCATCTGAGTCTCTCACAACAACTTTGGCAGAGCTTGATTTGTTTACCATTGCCTTGGTAAACAGCTGAAGCTCTTAACAACTCAAGGACTGGAGACAAGGCCTCTTCCTATAGTCTCATTTGTCCGGTAAAAGTTCCAAACTTGAGCATCAGAGATGTTTGGGGTACATGGATGGACAGACAAATGGGAGAGGAGCTTGGACCAGCCAGCTTCAGAAGCAAGTAAGAGAAGTTAGCTATTTATGTGGTTATTCTTGTCATTCAGGGGATGAGGTCTGAAAGATAGCAGGGAAACCATTACGGGTTCTGGGTCAGGGGAGGGACAGCTTGATCACTTTTTCTTTTCTTTCTTTTTTTTTTTAGAGAGTCTTTGTCACCTTTGGTAAAGTGCCGTGGCATCTTAGCTCACAGGAACCTCAAACTCTTGGGTTTAAGTGATCCTCTTGCCTCAGCCTCCCAAGTAGGTGGGACTACAGGCACCTGCAACAACACTTAGCTATTTTTAGAGACGGGACAGGGTCTCACTCTTGCTCAGGCTGGGCTCAAACTTGGGAGCTCAGGCAATCCACCTGTCTCAGCCTCCCATAGTGCTAGGATTACAGGCATGAGCCACTGCACCCAACCATTGGCTGATCACGTCTGTTCACCTCTGTCCACTTCTGTTTCCCAGACTTATGCAGAGATGGATCCCACAACAGCAGCCTTGGAGAAGGAACATGAGGCGGTAAGCAGGTTCAGGGGCCTAACTGTCGTTGCTCTCTCCTTCCTTCCTTGCTCCTGCTGACAATGCACTGTCTCTACTACTACTCTACCTGCAGATCACCAAGGTGAAGTATGTGGACAAGATCCACATTGGGAACTACGAAATTGATGCCTGGTACTTCTCACCATTCCCTGAAGACTATGGAAAACAGCCCAAGCTCTGGCTCTGCGAATACTGCCTCAAGTACATGAAATATGAGAAGAGCTACCGCTTCCATTTGGTAAGGCCGAGCTGGGCTGGGCTGCACCAGGCCTGGTGAGAGAGGCAGGCGTCAAGGGCAGCTGAGCCCAGTCCAGCACCAGGTCCAGAGCAATTGAGTACAAGGAAGAGCTGCCCAAGGGTCATGAGATCTGGATTCCAGGCCTGGCTCTGCCATTGCTGGCAGGGTGACTGGCCAACTTGCTCCTCCTCTCCAGACCTCATTTTCCTCTTCCCCGGAATGGGGACAATAATCTCTGCCTTACCACCTGCTCAGGTCCCTTGCCCTTTATCACATGTTTACCAAGGCAATCCCATTGCCGGGCTCCTCAGTGGAAAAGAGGAAGCAGACAGAGCCCTTGAGCAATGGGACCTTAAGATGTGAATAGATGGGAAGGATTGCTCCATGGGGACTACCAAGAATGGGGCACTCTTATCACTAGCATAGTGGGCTGTTTCCCCAAGAGTGGAATGGGAATGTGAGGTATATACAGTTTATGAAGCCATTGTCAGTGGCCAGGCTGACCTCTACTTGAAACCATCTCATCGTGTAATATTTGAACAAATTGCTTAGCCTGTCCATGCCTTGGTAAAACAGGATGTCTCCTGAGGTTCCTTGGGAGGATTACACAATATAGGTGAAGTACTGAGTAGGGGGAACAGAGGCAGAGACTTGCTCCAAGCCACACAGGGGTGGGGTAGAGGGACACCAAGGAGAGAACCTATGGGTCTCAAGCCTCTGTTCCCCTTCACCACCCACTAGGGACAGTGTCAGTGGCGGCAACCCCCAGGGAAGGAGATTTATCGCAAGAGCAACATCTCTGTGTATGAGGTGGATGGCAAAGATCACAAGGTGAGCTGGTAGCCAAGGGGCTTTGGGCAGGGATGGGAGAAGCATTAAGCACCTCCTGGAAGGGCAAGACCAACCTTAAGGTAAGCATCTATAGGAAAAAGACCTGTGATACCTTGTCTAGCATAGCACTTGGCCTGTGGTTGGTGCATGGTTAACTCTTTGCTTGGCAGTGTTAGCCTCAGGCCAGTTTCCCACTATATCCCTGAGAACTTTTCATCTGTTGGGGTTAGTTCTATTTTGGGTAGTTCTGAAACCCAGAGAGGATATTGTCCTGCCTGAGGCTGCTGTTAAAAGAGCTTTCCCCTTCTATTTGAAGGAGACGTATTTGTTTTTGCCTGGGAGGGGACTGCTTTGTGTGAGATTTCCTGCCCCAGAGCTCTATAGAGCTCTATAGTTTATGAGGGCTGAGTTCCTTGTTCTTGGAAGAATGATTTCAGTGGGGCAGGGTGGGGCCTTTGGAGCCTGTTTTGCCATTGTTGAGAACATGACCTTTGCTTGGTCAGTCTGGGTAGGTCTCACCAAGTGTCTGGCTGTGGAAGGCAGGCCTTGCAAGTGGCACCTGGCTTCCAGTTGCCCTGTCACTTCCTTATTGACCACAGACAATTTACTTAACATTTTTCATTCCTGTTTCCTTGTCCCTATGATAGGAGTCATAATATTTACCTAATTGGGTTGGTGGAATACATGAGACAGCAAACATCAGTACTTAGCCTGGCATCCAGTAGGCACTTAGTAAACATGGGCCTTTGTTATTATCGGTGACCTGCAAGGCTCAGTTAGCCTTGTACTTGGTGAACACTCACTCTGAGCCCAGCACTCACCTGCTGCTCTGCCTTCTTGAGCATGAACAGGTGAAATGGCAGAAAGGGCTCCTGGTAGAGATGTGGGGTAAGCCTCTACCCTCTGCCAGCTTGAGGCCTAAGGCAAGCACTTCCTCTCCCAGAGTTTCAGTTTTTTCCAGAGTAAAATGGGACTAGCAGTGCTGAGGTCATACAATTACCAGGTCAAGTGAGACAGTGGATGTGAAAGGGTGTCCTAAACCAGAGAGCTCCTTAATCTGTCATGAAGCCAAACTTCGAGTTCCAGTTGTCTCTCCTGGCTCTGGTTGGTCTCTGGGAAACTGGTGAGGCACAGCTGAGGATGGTGGCTGAGCTGGCAGACAGAGCTCAAGCTTTGGAGTCAGCTTCAAGGCTATTCCATTCAGCAAACATTTGCCAAGCACCTGGCTTCTTGCTTAGCCTTCTGCTAGGTGCTAAGGGATACAGCTTTAAACTAGACAGACCTCATATACCAATTTGAATTCCTGCCTGACACAAGCTTGGGACTTTGGGCAAGCCACTTATCTCCTCAGATGCTTGGTTTCCTGACCTGAAACTTAAAGAGTTAATGTCTGTGGATGTTGAACAGATAGATTATGCATGTTCAACAGGCTCCTGGCCTGTATTTAGCACTCAGCAGTGATAGCCATGACTAGTCTTTCTCTGTCTTTATCTCCCAGAGTGTTGCTGGCTCTCTGATTTCCAGTTTCCTTGTCCATAAAAAAATGGACCTCAGGCCGGGTGTGCTGGTTCACATCTGTAATCCCAGCACTCTGGGAGGCCAAGGCGGGTGGGTTGCCTGAGCTCACAAGTTCAAGACCAGCCTGAGCCAGAGTGAGACCCCCCCATCTCTAAAAAATAGCCAGGTGTTGTGGCAGGCACCAGTAGTCCCAGCTATTTGGGAGGCTGAGGCAAAAGGATCATTTGAGCCCAAGGGTTTGAGGTTCCTGTGAGCTATGATATGACAGCACTCTACGGAGGGGGACATAGTGAGACTCTATCTCAAAAAAAAAAAAAAAAAAAG
Source organism: Arctocebus calabarensis (assembly GCA_963573935.1). Classification (NCBI taxonomy): domain Eukaryota; kingdom Metazoa; phylum Chordata; class Mammalia; order Primates; family Lorisidae; genus Arctocebus; species Arctocebus calabarensis. The sequence goes on from CAUYON010081936.1 coordinate 10,491, forward strand.
ATTTCAGATTTCTTCCTGTTCTAAATACTGCTGTTCTGGTGAGGAGCTCTCTTCCTACTGGCCTGGCACTTGCAGAGCAGGATGATAGCTCATGCCCAGGTTGAGTGAGGGAGTCGTAGTTGTACTTGCTCCCTGAGCTTGTTTCTACCTCCTTCACCCCTCAGATTTACTGTCAAAACCTGTGTCTGCTGGCCAAGCTCTTCCTGGACCACAAGACGTTGTACTTTGATGTGGAGCCTTTCGTCTTTTACATCTTGACTGAGGTGGACAGGCAAGGGGCCCACATCGTTGGCTACTTTTCTAAGGTGCTGGGTCAGAAGCTCAGGTTTGGGGAGGTGGGGGGTATAAACTGGAGAAGGGGCTGAGCCTCCCTGGAGGTCCTGAGCAGCTACCCTCTGCAGGAGAAGGAGTCTCCAGATGGACACAATGTGGCCTGCATCCTCACCTTGCCCCCCTACCAGCGCCGTGGCTATGGAAAATTTCTCATTGCTTTCAGTGAGTGGTTGGTTCCTGGCATGTCTAGGAAGGGGACACCTGTAGTGGCAAGGGTACCAGGGTGTGGTGGATCCTGAGTTCCTCTTTCTACCACTGCCAGGTTATGAGCTCTCTAAGCTAGAAAGCACAGTGGGCTCCCCAGAGAAGCCACTGTCTGACCTAGGGAAACTCAGTTACCGCAGCTATTGGTCATGGGTCCTGCTGGAGATCCTGAGAGACTTCCGTGGCACACTATCCATCAAGGATCTTAGGTGAGGGCCCTGATCCCCAGCCACATCTAAGGCAAGCTGTCCATCAAGGATCTTGGGAGGGAGGTATCCTGGAATTCTCAAGGGCTCTCCTAAGATTGGCTATGATCTTATTTCCTTGTCCCCTTTTGCTGTCCCAACCAGACCCCACAAGGATGCTATCTCCAGCATCTGCTCTAATTCCTTTCTGCAGCCAGATGACCAGTATCACCCAGAATGACATCATCAGTACCCTACAGTCCCTCAATATGGTCAAGTACTGGAAAGGCCAGCACGTGATCTGTGTCACACCCAAGCTGGTAGAGGAACACCTTAAAAGTGCCCAGTATAAG
>CAUYON010081938.1:0-38172 GCA_963573935.1 Arctocebus calabarensis
AGTAATCTCATCCTGATACAGAGTAAAGCAAGTTGGAATTCGTCCAAACCACACATCTCGAAGTACATCTTTGTCATCTGTCATTCTTCCAGTGGTTAAAACAGTACATGCAGGCTAAATTCTTTTCAACCAAAGTCAAACTGAAAATAAAATAAAGAGCATTAGTCAGATCCTTATAAATATGAATAAGCCTGTCACAAAACGAAAGATTGTAGGAAAAAGATTAATGCCATAAAGATTATTCACTTCAAAAAAACTGGGATCGGCATTCTTTAAAATGAATGCAAAAAATCAATATGATAAATTCTAAAAGCACAGGTATTATTTATTTAAAGGGATCATAGAATTAATTCAAATTACATATGCAAGTAATGTTCACTACATAAGTAACAATCCACAGTCAAAATCAAACTATACTTGCATCATCCTTTCAAGCCCAGAAGAGTCTATTACTTATGAAGAGAACCCCTCGCCTGTGCCCTATGAACCCTGCCTGCCCAACTCCAAAGGATCATTCTCACAATTACTATTGCCTCACCCAATATACTGAACCTCTTTTACTCCAAATAGTTCATTCTCTCTTTTTGTAAAAATACTGTTTAAAAAAAAAAAAAAACTTTTAAAAAATTTAAAAATCATCTTTAAAAAAATCTTTGTATAAACCTATTCTCCATTTTAAATTTCATCCTATCCACAATTTGATCCCACCAATATTCCCTGTCTTCTTTATTATACTTCTTTTTATACAGCACCTAACAAAAGTGGTTTCCTAAACATCTTACTCTGTGTCCTACCATTCCTCTGACAGGTATGCTCTTCTCTTGCCTACTAAAATCTACCCACTCTGCAAAAGAAGCTCACAGTCCTCTGCCCCAGTGAAATAGTAAATGCTTCTACTCTGAACTATTAGAATATTCTCTGAACCCCAAATATAGGACTGAATCTGCAAACTGAAATATTCTGGGACAAGGCTTTTAACATCTGTAATATCCAAGTATCTTCCAATGCTAATATTCTATGATTAAATACCACAACACATTACATGAGTAAATGCTGAAATAAATACTGTTGACAATACGTGCTTAGAATAACTCAATAGATAGCACCCAGATTCTAAGAGTCACTATACTTATCTAAATATTTCCCATCTTTCATAGGCAACTAATTTATCATTTATCATAATGTGTCCTGTCTAAACATTCTAAATAATCATATGAATTTAACCAAATATCAATTAACACTGAATTATTCAAGCTTGTTTCATTTCTTTTCTCTTCCACTGACCAATGCCATTTACATTAAGACTGCCATAAATTAGTCAAGGGAGAAAAAGTTGAATGTTTCCTACCTCTTTCTGTTTATTTACCTGTAGGTACAATGTCATGTAGCTATCTACCATGTAAATACAATGTCATGTAGATATCTACTATGTGGATACAATGTCATCTACAGGTAAATGAACAGAAAAAAGTGGGAAACATCTGCCCAAAGTAAAAGTACTAGGCAACAGTCAAATCAGGATAAGAACTCTGGTACTTAAACTGAGCCCAGTGCTCTTTCTAGTGTTTTAACTTTTATTAATATATATACATAAAAGTGACTATTTTAAGCAAAAGACACAACCATGTAAACCTCATACAGTTCCACAATGACAGTCTTCAAATTCAAATGACAATTGAGTTTCTGCACGCCGCAGAAAATCTCCAAGTTTATAAATCATACAAAATTAACTCACTGAAAAACAGGAAAGACTTCACGACTTCCCAATTACATTAATAGTTTGCTCTTTTAAAAATAAATTTACTGGCCGGGTGTGGCTCATGCCTCTAATCCTAGCATTCTGGGAAGCCAAGGGGACTAGACTGCTTGAGCTCAGGCATTTGAAACCAGCCTGAGCAAGAGTGAGACCCCATCTCTACGAAACATAGAAATATTAGTCAGGCGTTGTGGCAGGTATCTGTAGTCCCAGCTACTTGAGAGGCTAAGGCAAGAGGATCACTTGAGCCCAGGAGGTTGAGGTTGCTGTGAGCTCTGACATCATGGCACTCTAGCCTGGGGCAACAAAGTGAGACTCTGTCTCAAAAAAATTAATTAATCTACTACTGACAGGAATAAATAAAATCTGTATTATGACAAATAACTCTAAAACTGAATCTGATATAAAGTGTTAAGCAGTGGTTTTATACAACCATCATACATCTAATTAATTAACAGCTACAACTAAGATTCCCTCTTGCTCATGAAGAGAGAATAATTTGAGGCAAAGAGCTCTTCAATGAAGAGACTTTAAGAAAATTTAATTACAAATTTCAAGTTGAAAAGATATTATCAATATTGCCACAGTGGACGGTTTTCTCCTCAGAAGAAACAGGAAGAAAATAACCAAGACAATTCAAAATTAAGGTGTGTCTAGCCACATAAGGAAAGGCATCCTGACTTCCTCTCCAAGCACTGCCCTTCTCTCAAGAAAGAATAACAATCTGATTGGTCAAATTCCAAGACAGCATTAGAACCGTGTTTATTAATAGGCAGGGATCACCATAAACCAAAATATCAAGCATATGACTATGGCTCCCTTCTCTTCCCTCTAGCCTGCCAGATGAGAACACTTGACCATCCTCTTTCTGTGGCATTCTCTTCTGCTTCTCTCTTCCGTGTGTTAAGAGTAAAAAAACATACTTGAGCGGCATCCTTGGCTCAGTGGCTACGGCGCCTGTCACATATACCAAGTGCTGGCGGGTTCCAATCTGGTCCCGGCCAGCTAAAACAACAATGACAACTGCAACAAAAATAAAATAGCCGGGTATTGTGGCAGGCACCTGTAGTCCCAGCTACTAGGGAGGCTGAGGCAAGAGAATTGCTTAAGCCCAAGGATTTGAGGTTGCTGTGAGCTGTGACACCACAGCACTCTACCAAGGGCAACATACTGAGACTCTGTCTCAAAAATAAATAAATAAATGAAAAGAGTAAAAACATACAAAGTTCTCTTCTTTATTGTTTCTGAGAGTCCCTCCCCCAAGTGACACAAATATAGACTTATGGGGAAGGGAGAACACCTCAAGTCTTTAAACTACAGGCTTTGGTTTTGAAGTCTTGTGTTCCAAAACAACCCCTTCTGTAAGCGGGCAAGAGATTGGAATGAAACTTCTCTAAGGATGACAAAGGAATGGCCAACAAACACATGAAAAAAATGCTCATCATCTTTAATCACCAGAGAAATGCAAATCAAAACCACTCTAAGGTATCATCTAACCCCAGAAAGACTGCCCACATCACAAAGTCCCAAAACACCAGATGCTGGCATGGATGTGGAGAGAAGGGAACACTTCTACACTGCTGGTGGGATTGCAAACTAATATAGCCTTTTTGGAGAGAAATATGGAGAATTCTTTAAGATCTAAAAGTAGACCTTCCATTTGATCCTGCAATCTCATTACTATGTATCTACCCAGAAGAACAAAAATCATTTTACAACAAAGACATTTGCACCAGAATGTTTACTGCAATTAAATTCATAATTGCCAAGTCATGGAAGCAACCTAAGTGCTCATCAACCCATGATCAACAAACTGTGGTCTATGTATACCAGAGAATACTATTTAGTCATTAAAAATGATGGAGACTTTATAGCTTTTTTTTTTTTAATTATTGTTGGGGATTCATTGAGGATACAAGAAACCAGGTTACACTGATTGCATTTGTTAGACTTTATAGCTTTTACATTTACCTGAAAAGAGTTGAAATGCATCATTCTTAGTAAAGTATTGCAAGAATGGAAAAATAAATATCCAATGTACTCCACACTAATATGAAACCAATATAAAAGCAATTATATGCTCATACAACACAAATATAGTCTAATATGGCGGTAGAGGATCATGGGGGGAGGACAACTGGCAGAAGGAGGGAGGGCACGAGACGAGACCACAGCTAATGTGCACGTGGTGAGGTTGTATAACATGACCGGTGGGTGAGGGGCTCTTTCACAACTGGAACTTTACCTTGGAAGTAAGAATAATGTAACCTAAAAATTTGTACCCTCATGTTAATTTGAAATTAAAAAGTAAATAAATAAAGTCTTATATTCCAGAAAAGTTTAGCAAAGTTCTACAAAAGGATTTCAGATACAAAAACTAGGAAAAGATAAAATGGTACCTTATTTCCCATATACCACTGTTTTTTACATATAAATTTCTTGTACAACTTCAAGGGAAGAACTGACAGAGCTGCAAAATAAAATAAAATCCTAAGCCCCTCAGCTAACTGGAAGGACCTCCCCACCCCATTGGCCAAGGAGACCCCTGAAAACCCTAAAGCTGAGTTGCTGGCCAAGAGAAGAGAATTCAGACAAGCCTCTTCATCTTCCTCCCCTTTTTGGAGATTTCCTCTGTAAGGAAGAGATTAATGGACCTGGGGCTATACGAGGCAAAGCTTAAACCACACCTGCAGGCCACCAATTTACTCAACAGATCACTTGAATGTCTGTAAACATCCTAAATGTCCAGTGGTCTCTGATTAACAGACATCTTAAACATCCTAAACCTTTAGACAAAGCTTTGTTAGTTAGGACTGGGAAGGAGACCATCTTGGCATCTCTCACCTTAATTTTGTCCCAAGCAATTTCTCATACCCAGAGAGGAGGCACCATCCTACCAATCTACCAATCAGAACTTAGGATACCAACTGCAAAAAAGATATAAAAGACTCTCTAGCCTGCCAACAGGTACTTAAAGGTGACCCAGAACAGCCTTACAACTAATTATCATGTGTTCAAACTCCCATTAGGGTCTCTCAGAGCAGCTCAGGTGAGGTCTGAATGCACAACAAGACTCTGGCTCCACAATGACCTCTGAACCATGAGGTAGGCTCAACCCAGGAGGTCTAAAAGAGAACCACTAGCCATAACCCTTGCCTCTTTGCCTTTTCTTTATTGACACAGAGGGGCCCATTCATTCTGTGAGCTTATACCTTGCTCTTACTCTGTAAACTTTATTTCATGCTTGCTTTACTTTGGAAAGTCTGGTCATTTTTTTTTTTTTTTTTTTTTGAGACAGAGCCTCAAGCTGTCGCCCTGGGTAGAGTGCCGTGGCATTACAGCTCATAGCAACCTCCAACTTTTGGGCTCAAGCGAGTCTCCTGTCTCTGCCTCCCAAGTAGCTGGGACTGCAGGCACCCGCCACAGCGCCCGGCCATTTTTGTTTTGATTGTAGCCATCATTGTTGTTTGGCGGGCCCACGCTGGATTCAAACACGCCAGCTTAGGTGTACGTGGCTGGCGCCTTAGCCCGCTAGTCTGGTCATTTTTTAACCAAGAACACTCCAAGAACCAAGAATGCAGGCAGCTACCTGAAACATCAACATTTTAGGACCCAGGCAGCTATCTTAAAATCCAACATTTTAGATTTCCAAGAAGCAGCTGGTACTCCTCAGAGTTGTGCACAAAATCCAAAAACTGCACTTTCCACGGAGCATAAAGTCACTAGGCCAGGGCCTACCTTGCTGTACGAGCTGCTAATAGTTACTAAACCTTCTCTTTCTGTTAAAATTTTACTCACTTTTTTCAATTATTTCAGCACCTACCTGAAGCCACTACCAGACTGCTCTAACAGCTTCATTTCTTTAACCAATAGCAAATCAAAGAATCTTTAAACTCATCTATAACCTATAAACTTCCCCACCTTTAAGACGTCCCCTTTTCTGGCCAAACCAATGTATGACCTCTACATACTGAGTTAGGATCCTACGAGTCTTAATGTAATTCCTATCTCCACGAATGTATAAAAGCAAACTGCAATCCAGCTACTGTGCACACCATTTCCTTAGGACTTCTTTAGGCCAGCCATACACATCTGGCTCAGAATAAACCTCTTTAAATTATTTTGCAGAGATTGTTTTCCCCTCTTCCATTATTAACAGAGCCAAGGTAGCTAAAGGTACAAAACAAACAGACTCTGAAACAGATTTATGAAAACTGCAAATGAGGCAGTATTTTGCTCCCTCAAAATACTCAGAACTAAATTTATAGAACATTAAAATGTTAATCTTTCAATGTTAATAAAAGTTTACCTCTAGTGGTTTATGTAAGAAGCACATCTTTAGTAAATATATTTAACTTTAAACATGTGTAAGCAAAATTGGTAATAAACGGATAAAATTAAAGGATGTACATTTTCAATAATCCTTTTTTAAAGAGGCAGGAAAACAAAATTTAACTCTTGAGAGGCATTATAGTGTAGAGGTTAAAAATGTAAAATGTGGAGCCAGACTGCAAGAATCTAAAACCTACCTTCTCCATTGACTATGTGACCTCAAATAAATCAATTAAATTCTCTATATCTCAGATTTTTCATCTGTAAAATGGGAAAAAGCACCTACCGCATTAGATGTAAGAATTAAATGAATGAATACATGTAAATTACTTGAAAAGTGGTGATCTTATAATATGTACTACAAAGGTTATCTACCATTATAATTTACAGAACAAAAACATGTTTCAAAAATTGTTGAAAGTAACAAGGAATAATCAATAGCATTATATAAAATTCTGTAACATACAGTTCCAGTTTATAGTAATTAGAATAATAAAGGAAAACAACAGATAGATATTTGGCATTGAACACTGCCAATAACATTTAATAGAGTCAAATATTTATTCATCTGACATGCCTAGCTCTGGGGGAGGTGCTGGGGAATAAAAATGATAATAATGGACTTTAAAAAATCTCAATCATTGCCCAGGGGTATGATAATCTCCAAATTTACTAAACATACTCTGTACTTTCATGTCCTTTTCATGCCTTCACTCACAGTGGTAGTTCTCTTACCCCAAAGCAACCTTCTCCACCTCATCTTCAAACTTCAACATCTTTTACGACACAGCTGAAAATAACCTTCTATGTATGATCAGGCAGAATCCTCCTTTTTCCTCAAGAACTTTTACTTTTCGGCTCGAAGCCTGTGGCTCAACTGGCTAAGGCACCAGCCACGTATACCTGAGCTGGCGGGTTCGAATCCAGCCCGGGCCGCCAAACAACAATGACAGCTGCAACCAAAAATGGCTGGGTGTTGTGGCGGGCGCCTGTAGTCCCAGCTACTTGGGAGGCAGAGGCAGGAGACTCGCTTGAGCCCAAGAATTGGAGGTTGTTATGAGCTGTAATGCCACAGCACTCTATCCAGGGTGACAGCTTGAGGCTTTGTCTCAAAAAAAAAAAAAAGAAAAACCAGGCAGTGAAGAAATAACAATCACCCCTTCTCCTTGGTATCTGTGGGGGACTGATTCCAGTACGTCTGCTGTAGGCACCAAAATCCAAGGATGGTCAAGTCCCCTATATAAAATAGCATGGTATTTGCATGTAACTTATACACATCCTCTCAAATCCCATATACTTTTAAATCATCTCTAGATTCCTTATAATACCTAATATAAATGACATGTAAATAGTTGTTATACTGTATTATTTAGAGAATAACAACAAGGAAAATAGTGCTGGGTGCAGTGGTTCACACCTGTAACCCTAGCATTCTGGAAGGCCGAAGCAGTTGAATTGCTTGGGGTCATAGGTTCGAGACCAGCCTGAGCAAGAACAAGACCCCTTCTCTACTAAAAAACAGAAAATCTGAGGCAAGAGAACCGCTTGAGCCCAAGAGTTGGAGTTTCCTGTGAGCTATGACGCAATGGCACACTACCCAGGGTGATAGCTTGAGACTCTATCTCCAAAAAATAAACAAATAAAAACCATTTTCTAAATCAGGGAAAAGGGCAAATTACATGTCCAAGGTCATACAGCCCAAAATCATCACTTCCAATGCTAATATTTAGAAAAATGTATTAGAGCCGGGAATGGTGGCTGACACCTATAATCCTAGCACTCAAGTGGGTGGACTGCTTGAGCTCACAGGTTTGAAACCAGCCTGAGCAAGAGCAAGACCCCATCTCTAAAAATAGCGAGGCCATTGTGGTGAGCACCTGTAGTTCCAGTTACTTGGGAGGCTGAGACAAGAGAATCACTTGAGCCCATGCGTTTGAAGCTGCTGTGAGATGTGTTGCCACGGCATTCTACTGAGGGCGACAAAGTAAGACTCTGTCTCAAAAATAAGGGAGGGCGGGGGGATGAGGAGTACAGAAGAAGATTCTTTTTCACTGTTGTTAATAAGGCTGAGGCGAAGTTCAAACTCACCACCCCTGGTGTGTACAGGACGCTGGTGGACTAACCACTGAGCCACGGCGGCCAGCTAGGAAGGAGAGTCTTGGGGGGGAAAAAAAAAAGGTTATAAGGACTTTACAAAAGATACCCCTTCCACCTACTGAGTGAAGAGAAGTAGGTAAAGTGGTTTAACCAGGTTAAATTATAGCTGGAACTTTTTAAAGAATGACTGCCACTGGTAACCCACAGTAGTGCAATATGCAACTAGAAAGAAAAGATAAGGTTAAAAAAAAAAGCTGCTCTGATTAAGGAAGAGGTAAGCTGCCTTCAGAAACTCAACTAGACTCCTCCCCTGTGCTAGGCTCTTTTTGCAGATTTTCTTTTTTAGATACAGAATCTCTCTCTGTTACTAGAGTGCCGTGATATCAAGCCCTAGCACACAAAAACCTCAAATTCCTAGGTTCAAGAGATCCTCCTGCCTCAGCCTCCTGAGTAGCTGGAACTACATGCACCAGCCATGACATCCAGGTAATTTTTTAATTTTTCTGTTGTTTTAGTAGAGATGGGAGTCTTGCTCTTGCTGGGGTTTTTTGTTCTTTTTTTTTTTTTTTGAGAGACAGAGTCTCACTCTGTGCCCTGGGTAGAGTGTCCTACCTAGTATTATCATAGCTCACAGCAACCTCAAACTCCTGGATGCCAGCAATCATCTTGCCTCAGCCTCTCAAGTAGCTGGAACTACAGGCACCAGCCACAATGCCTGGCTTGTTTTTCTATTTTTAGTAGAGATATAGTCTCACTCTTGCTCAGGCTGGTCTTGAACTCATGAGTTCAAGGGATCCTCCCACCTAAGCCTCCCAGAGTGCTAGGATTTCAGGCCTGAGCCTCTGAGCCCAATTTACTGATTATTTTTGAGAGAGGAAGCAGGGCAGCAGTGACAGAGGTTTTGGCCATCTGATCTTACAATCCTGAATCCTGTTCACAAACTAGTCATCCCTTCAACTCCTAACAATATGAAATGCTATAAAACAAGCAACTGGTGAATTGACTACTTCTCTAACACCTTGAAAAATGTCTAATATATGACACATTATTATAACCATCTTTAAGAACACAGGCCACATTTTCCATTCTCAGAGAACTTCCCTCTTCCTTTCCCACAACCTATCAGGATGATCTGCTGATCAGCTTTATATGATGTGACTCTAAAGCCTGCTACAGATGACTAGAACCGAAAAGGAATCTTAACTAAACTCAGCCAATCACATTCTCCTTCCCAGAAGATTTGATGAAGTGGGCTGGTAGTCTCCTGGTCTAATGCACTAAAAAGCAACAAAGTGTAGGGCTGCCGTATTCTTTCTAGGACCAGACAAGATCTATAACACTAGCTCAAAAACTGAAATTATCAGGGAACCCCTTAAAAAGAAGTTACTAGTCAGGCACAGGTCTCATGCCTGTAATCCTAATACTTTGGGAAGTTGAGGCAGGAGAATCACTTGAGGCCAGGAGTTAGAGATCAGCTTGAGCAACATTAAAACCCCATCTCTACAAATTAAAGATTTAAAAAAAAATTAGCCAGGTGTGATGGTACACACCTATATTCCCAACAACTTGGGAGGTTGAGGAAAGGAAGACTGCTTGAGCCCAGTAGTTTGAAGTTATAGTGAACTATGATGCTGCCACTTTAGTTGAGACAACAGACCAAGATCCTGCTTAAAAAAGAAAAAAAAAAGTGCCTTTATCCAATAATCCCCCTAAGCCTAAAAGTAAAGACATAAGGGTCACTAAACTAACTACACTGAGGATGATCTTTCCCAAAATTCCTGACCTCCATTACTGGTGGAGCACCAGTTAAGATGTGAACTACTCTGATTACACAAGGAATGGCCCTAAAAGGTAGTGGAAATCTTCTCAGTGGCAATATCAGCCAGCCAAATACATGGCATCCAAATCAGCTGACCATTTCCTCCACTACCAAAAACTTAGCCAGCAAACAAATGCCTATAATTTTTCTAGTCCTAAAATGTATTTGCCTACCTCTGTGACCATCAGAATACACTCTGGGCCAGACACTGTGGCTCACACCTGTAATCCTAGCACTCTGGGAGGCCAAGGCGGGTGGATAGCTTGAGCTCACAACTTCATCTCTACTAAAAATAGAAAAACTAGTAAAAAAAAAATCTCTACTAAAAATAGAAAAACTAGAGGTAAGAGGATCACTCAAGCCCAAGAGTCGGACTTTGCTGAGCTATTATACCACAGCTCTCTGCTCAGGGCAACAACTTGAGACTCTGCCTCAAAAAACAAAAAGAAAAAAAAAAGAATTTTAAGGCTCAGCGCCTGCAGGTCAGTAGTTAAGATGCCATCCACATACATCGACGCAGGTAGGTTTGAACCCAGCTCAGGCCTACTACACAGTGACAACTGCTACAAAAAAAAATAGCCAAGTGTTATGGTGGGCGCCTGTAGTCCTAGCCACTTGGGAGACTGAAGCAAGAGAATCGCTTGAGCCCAAAAGTTGGAGGCTGCTGTGAGCTGTGACGCCACAACACTCTCCAAGGGCAAGGTACACAACACTCTACAGAGAGCGACATAGTGAGACTCTGTCCCCCCAAAAAACAATTTTTTTAATTAAAAAAAATATACATATATATACTCTTAACCAAGGGTCATCATTTTGAGACTCCAAGATATTTCTTTCCCTTTTCTTCCTTTCTTATTCGTCTTTAGTCAACTTTCCTGTTTTCTTTCCCCTATAACATGTCACATAAGAAAGGTGTTGTTTGTTATTTAATTTAATCCACAAACTGCAGAAAGATAGCAGCTAGATATCTAGGGGTTAATAATCCCAGCTTTTCCAGTCTTAAACTGTGTGATTTAGGTCAAATCAATCTTTCTGTGCCTCAATTTCTTCATAAAATTGTGAGAAGAGTATATAGAGAAAGTGTTTAAGACCAGAACCAAGAATTGAACAAGCACTGTATTATAATACGTATATGCCATCATCACCATTAACTATTTGCAATGGGGGGGAGGGAAGGTTACAGTTCATCTTCACACGTAGAGTAACATGAGCCTGTACAGGGCAACTATGGCAAAGATGAGTGGGTAACTCTTCCAACATCTGCCCAGCCCTTTCCTCCTCTGAAAATCCTTCCCAGTTAATCTCTTTTGGGGAATAGTTATGAATTGTAGGAAAGGGTGCCATATTCTATCAAGTGCAGGGAGAAGCAAAGACAGCTGATTTACTGGAAGAGATGATAACGATTCACTGACAATTCAGAAAAACAAAATGGATTGACGATTCAGAAAACAAAATGGAAAAGGGAAAAGGCAGGAAGGGAGGAAGGCAAAAAGACAGAAGGGGAAAAAAATTAGGAAGCTGCTTTGGTTTCCACAACCTTCTAGTTTTGACAGCCCTTTCTGCTTTATAAGGGCAAGTAAATTCTCCACTTAATTGTTTTTCTTTTCTTTTCTTTTTTTTTTTGAGAGAGAGAGTCTCAATATGTGGCCCTGGGTAGAGTGCGGTTGCATCACTGCTCACAGCAACCTCAAACTCTTGGACTTAAGCCATTCTCTTGCCTCAGCCTCCCAAGTAGCTGGGACTACAGGCGTCCACCACAACGCCTAGCTAAATTCTCCACTTTACGTTATGCTTTGACCAACATTTATAAAAGTCCAATACAAGTCCTGCAAAAATTTTCACGAACAAAAAAAGGTTCTTACACATCTATTAGTGCACAAAAAGTAAATTATATTGCAGGTAAAAAAACATTTAGTCTTCTCAACCCTCCTAAATCTAAAGCATGAATTTACAGAGGTGAGGCTTAAGTCTGATTGTTTCAAAAGCTCCACAGGTGTTAAAAGCTCTACAAGTGGAGTTCTGAGCCACTAAAACTCTTAGTAGTGTACCAAGTATGAACACCCATTTACCTACTATCACGGTTCTCTGTATAAACTAGAATGGGACATAACATTTATTAATATACTGTCTCTTTACCGGAAAACTAAATCTTTTTCAAACACCAGGAGGGAAAATGACAAGCACTGTGCAAACTATTAACAACCTCTCTTTAGAGAAGAAAATCCATTCTTCTGGTGATGTCCACTGAGCAGGTAGTACCAACCAACATTCTTTTCCCTCCTCCATCCTTTACGGAAAACAATGAACACAGAAAACTGAATCTTTTGCCAGATTCTCCTCCTTATTTGAAAAAGTAGCCCTAACATCATAAGACTATGATGCAGTGAATTTCAAGTTCACACTCATCTCTACTTTAAAATACTTTTTTAAATCAGAATTTCTATCTGTAAATAACTTATTTATGTCGCCAGTAATTCAGCGACCCACACAATATAAATCCAACTCATTTATTACACTTAGGTTTGTTACAGTTAAGGATTCTGAAGGTTATCAGTCTGGGAGGAAAAAAAAATCTTTTCCGCTCTACATTCATTTCAACCCCGCTTCAAATCTCTATTATACGAAGATATGAAGGATAAAGTTACGACCCTGTTCTAAGGCTAAGCAAGAAATAATTTTTTTCCTCAGGGGCAAATTGTGCACAGAGAGACAAACCTCACGACAACGCGGACTTTCAGATTTCTTACCACGACACTAAGAAATTACGAAGATTTAAGGCCGTTTTTTGAAGGTAGGGTTCCCCAAAGACCACGCTTCTCTGGAAGATGTTAGGAAACACTGGTGGGTGGAAGGGGCCTGTCCTCGTGACAGACCTGACTAACGGTAGCATCAGCCATAAGAGGAAAGAGAAAAATTCCCAAACGCAACTTCGTTTCAGAAAATACTCTTCCACCAAGTGAGTAACATGCAGACTTCTAAAACGCCATTGACACGTACACCTCAGGCGATGATGGAAAATCAGATGCTGCTTCCCACCTCGGCCCTCAAAATGAACTGGGACGCCAGGTCCCCATGTGCCCCTCCCGAGGGCGCCCGGACCCGCGCACCAGGTGTGCGGACTTCCCTAAGCACTCACGGCCGGATCCCGGCGGCCCAGGCCCGCCGCCCCTGCGCCGCCCGACCGTCCTCCCGGGCTCGCTCCCCTCCCCCGCACTATCGGCGCCCGCTCATTCGGCGGCCGGGACTCGTTCCGCCAAACGGCCCCCGCGGCACGAGAAGGCGGCAGCGGGCGACGTTGCGGCTTCCCCGCCTCCTCTCCCTCACTGCCCCTCCCCCGCGGCCTCGGCTGTCCACTCCCGGGCCCCAGCTTACCCTCAACTCTTCGAAATCCGCCATTTTATACCACCCGCGGGCGCCTCCGCTGCTGCTGACACCGAACCCCCACCCGCTGCTGCCAACGACGCCGCCGCCACCACGGCCGCCGGCGCCTCCAGCACCATCCTGCACTGGGCGCCGCTTAAGACGCCACCGGTGCTGCCGCCGCTGCCGCCAGGCCCGTCACGTGACCTATGCGGGAGCCCCGCCTCCGGCGCGCCTCGGCCCCGCCCCTCGCAGCGCCCCCGGCCCACCGCGCGACAGCTTTCCGCCAGCCTGGCCTCAGCGCCCGCCGGTTACCCGCACGCTTCCGGCGCCTGGTTCTGCGGCCTTGAGCGGCGTAGCCTGTGTCCTCCCTTCCTTTCTCCGTACAGACGCTGGTGTCCGCTCCCTGGGGGACTGTCTGCGACTGCGGGCCTGCTGGAGGAACGGCGGGGAGGAAGAAGATGAGTGACAAGAGCATTCGAGAAGATTCTTACAGCACCCTTCACACAGTGGCTGCGGACCGAGAACGCGGCTTCAGATAAAACCATCCCCCAGAGTGGTTGAGGCTGAACAATAGAAATATGGGTGTTGGTAAGCTATTGTTCCAATCTAATGGTGCCGGATGGGTGAGATCTCTTTGAATTGCTAATGTTCTCCGAGTACGGACTTGGCGGATTCTGACTTTGAAGGGCTTCTGAAGGTCGTGGACTGCAGAGCTGAGAGAGTTGTGGGGTGGGGCTGGGCAAAAGTGAAGTAAGAGCACTCGGAAGGGTCCTGATAAAAAGGCGAGGAGTCAGAGAAATCTGATAGCTAGGAAAGAGTGAAATGCCTAGGCAGAGTAGGCCGAAGTAAGCTTGATGGCCCCCCTGACGTGCTGATGGAGGAAAGAAGATGCTAAGTCAAGCCGGCCAGGAAAATCGCTTGTCAGAGACCAGGGCTCAGATTTTACTTGAAGAGGAGTGGAAACCTCCCCCCAACGAAAGGACTTTAAAACTCTTTAACCATTTCTAAGGCTTTCTGATTACTGCCTCTTCAGCTGCCCCTCATTCTGTCAACATGACTACTTGTTCCACTTCCTCCATCAGATCTTCCCTCAACCACCACCATTCCCCCAAGTTTTTAAGGCCTCTGAAAGTTGATCCGTGGACCAACAATAATTTCCCACTCTGCTTCTTTGCCTTTCTAATTCCTGTTCAGCCTTCAGGTCTCACGTGAGGTATTATTTCTTAAGACCTTCCCTTGCCACATGCCCGTTTTAAACCCTTCTGTTATGACCTCTTATAGAACCCTGAACTTTTCCTTCATAACATGTATTGGTAATTACGTCGGTATTTGTGTACTTCTTTATTATATAAATAAAAATATTACTGTTTAAAAATTTTATTGGCAGGGAGAGGTGGGTTATACCTGTAATCTTAACACTTTGGGAGGCAGAAGTAAGATCACTTGAGGCTAGAAGTTTGAGACCAGCCTGAGCACCAGGAAGACCCCATCTCTGAAAAAAAAAAAAAAAATTAAGAGGGCACTGTGGCACACACCTATAGTCCCAGCTACAGGGGAGAGTGAGGCAGGAGGATCAATTGAGCCCAGGAGGTTGAAGTTACAGTGAGCTATGATGACACCACTACACTGTAGCCCAGATGACAGCAAGACTGTCTCAAAAAAATAATTTTATTTTAAAACATGTTACCCTCACTACATTGTAATGTCTGATAGATGCCTGAGCAGTGTTTGACCTTGTATTTGTTTAATGAATAAAAGAGTGAATGAGCAATGTCTAGAGTAGATATTTTTTTTTTTTTTGAGGCGAGTCTCATTGTGTCGCTGTCAGAGTGCTGTGGCATCACAGCTCACAACCTCAAACTCTTGGGCTTTATAAAGCAATTCTCTTGCCTCAGCCTCCTGAGTAGCTGAGACTACAGGTACCCACCACAATGTCCAGCCAGTTTTAGAGATGAGGTCTCACTCTGGCGCAGGCTGGTCTCAACTTAAGAGCCCAGGCAGTCCACCCACGTTGGCCTCCCAGAGTGCTAGGATTAAAGGTGTGAGCCACAGCACCCGGCCTTTACTTAATGATTTTTGTATAGTTTGAGTTGAGTTTTCTATTATCTGCAAGCAAAAGAATTCTGGAAGTAATGCTGCTACTAGCTTTCTTCAGGTAAGATTATTAATCTGGCATCTTTTCGAAACTCTGCTCCTTAATAGTCATTCAATGTAAAGGAAAGGCTAAATGGTAATAGGAGAAAAGGGCACTGCTTTCTACATTATGGTGAGCAATTCAGCGCTGATCCAGATTGTACATTCTACACATCAAAAGGAAATCCATGCACTTACTTGGATCCAAGGTATGGTCATCTTGACACCCATAATAGTCCTCATATGAAATACCTCTTCTAGCAGACGCAACTCTCCACTCCACCAAAGGAGTTCTATTAAATATGAACAATATTTTATCTCATTACGTTTCCAGTATTAAAATGCTCTTTATGGATTGAGCCTCTCACAATTTACCTGGTTAGACCACCCCCTTAAAATCCTTAAAAATGCCTCCAATTAGAAGACTCATAAGTACTATGATTAAAGTGTCCTAATATATTCCATTAAGTCAGAAGTCTCAGGAGTGGCTTTTCTGTTTATATAAATTTAGCAAAGTCTCAATTTTTCTAATCTGTAAAACAATAATGATTATACCTGATCTCAAGATTAGATAAGGTTACATGAGTTTATTTATAAACTTAGAAAGTGAAAAACGATAAATTGTTTATATCTGAACAGTTGATAAACATATACGCCCCTCCCCCCAAAAAGTAAAATTAGGAAACACTCTCTTTTTTTTTTTTTTTGAGACAGAGTCTCCTTTTATTGTCCTCAGTAGAGTGCCCTGGCATCAGCTCACAGCAACCTCATACTCTTGGGGCTCAAGGATTCTTTAGCCTCAGCCTCCGTAGTAGCTGGGACTACAGGCATCTGCTACAATGCCCGGCTGTTTTCTTAGACACAAGGTCTCGCTCTTGCTCAGGCTGATCTCAAGCTCATGAGCTCAGGCAGTCCACCCACCTTGACCTTCCAGAGTGCTAGGATTACAGGTGCAAGCCACTGCACCCAGCCTTTATCCTAGTAACTTTAGAAGAGTATTCAAACTAACTGGACCATCTAGGGAATATTGACTTTAGTTTAAAGCACCTGTCTTCTTAATCCTTTTCCTTCCTATCTCTGAACACATCAGATCTTTCTGATTTTAACATCAATCTTTTCCTTTTCTCTGATTACTTTCTGTCTCTTTATATGTATGTGTATACATACACACATATCAATTCATTTCCTTTTCACTGAGTAGTATTCTATTGTACGAATAGCTCCCAATACATATATATACTGTATATTTTACGATAACTCAACCTCCAGTTTTTTTAAGCTACCTTTCTTTTGCTAAGCATAAGAAACATCTATTTTTAATCACATTTCCTCATTCCTTTATACTTTGCTGATAGTGTTTGATCTTAACCTTTACTGAAACTAATATTGAGTAAACTAAACAATGAATTTTTTAAATTTTATTCCCCACCTTTTTATTCTGGAAAGTTTAAACAAAAGTTGAAACCATAATACAATGAAAAATTGTACACATTCCAACTTGATTAAAAATTCATATTTTGGCCCAGGAGTGGTGCTTATGCCTGTAATTCTAGCATTCTAGGAGGCCAAGATGGGAGAATCCCTTCAACTCAGGAGTTTGAGACCAGCCTAAGCAAGAGCAAGAACTAAGCGGAAAAATTAGCCGGTCATGTGGCTGGTGCCTAAAGTCCTACATACTTTAGAGAGTAGGGAAGGAAGATGACTTGAGCATAGGAGTTTGAGGTTGCTATGAGTTAGGCTGAGGCTATGGCATTCTAGCCTGGGGCAGAATGAGACTATCTCAGAAAACAAAAACAAAACCATAATATTTTGAACAGTTTTTAACTTAAAAAGTTAATATTTTGAACAATTTTAAGATATAATTTACATATAGTTAAGTTCTTATATCTTAAGTAAATTCTTCAACTCATTTAGGAAAATGCTTGTGAAGATACACAACATTTCCATCACCCCCAGAGAGATCCTTGCAGCCCCTTCCCAGCCAAACCCAACAGAAACAACCTTTAATCTGATTTCTACCGCTATTTAGTTTTACGTGTTTTTAACATTTTGTATAAGTGGAATCATACAGTTTGTACTCTTCTGTTTGACTTTTTTCATTCAGCATAAAGTATCTGAGATTGATATGTTGCACATATCAATTCATTCCTTTTTTTTCTTTTTTTTGTAGAGACAAAGTCTCACTCTATGGCCCTCGGTAGAGTGCCGTGGCATCACACAGCTCACAGCAACCTCCATCTCTTGGGCTTAGGCAATTAATTCTCTTGCCTCAGCCTCCCAAGTAGTTGGGACTACAGATGCCCAGCTATTTTTTTGTTTTGCAGTTCAGCTGGGGCCAGGTTTGAACCTACCACCCTTGGTATGTGGGGCCAGTGCCCTACTCGCTGAGTCACAGGTGCCACCAATTCATTCCCTTTTTGCTGAGTAGTGTTCCACTGTATGAATAGATCCCAGTTTATCCATTGTCTTGTTGATGGATATCTAAGTTGTTTCTGGGTTTTGAAACTGCTCTTACAAACTGGTGAAGTGGTACAAGGCATATCTAAAGTAAGGGCCCCAAAACAATGTGAAGAAACAAGCTCAGCTAAAATAATAATAATAATCAGCCACTATCCCCTTATTTGTGTCTCTGCAATTACTATACTAGAGGGCACAGCTGATAGTTAAAAAGATACTTAACTTTCCTTCATAGAGACAAACCTGTTTGGAACCTAGGGGTAGTTTTGTTTTGTTTTTTTGCAATTTTTGCTCAGGACTGGGTTTAAACCCGTCACCTCTGGGATGTGGGGCCAGCGCCCTACTCCTTTGAGCCACAGGTGCTGCCGTTAGGGGTAGTTTTTAAGATTATCTTCCAGGTCCTCCATTCAGTGAATTGACTGACTCGCTCAGACCAAGGAACTGACTGGACCCCCGGACTGTTCTTAGACCCCTCACCCAAGGAAGTGCATTCCAGTGGATTGGCTGACCCACTCAGACCATGGCTCATCCCAAAGGACTGATGGTTCTGCCCCAAAACCAATCCGTTAGCAGACTGTGATTGCCTAACCTTCTGCCAACCAAACTGTCATTAAAAACCCCGTCTCCTCAATTCTTAGGGCAGATTGAGAAATTCCTCCCATCTCGCTGCTTAGTGCTATGCAGCATAAACTCTTTCTCTGCTGTAAACCCTGCTGTCTATGGATATTGGCTTCATCTTGGGCAGCAGGCAGATGAATCTGACTGGGCAGCAACAGTTTTGACTATTATCAATAAAGTTATTATAAACATTTTTGTACAAGATTTTACAACTTTTTTTGTACATTTTATAGCCATATGATTTATTTCTCTCAGACATCAAAGAATGGAATTGCTGGGACATAGCAAAGATATATATTTAACTTTTTATTAAACTACTAAATGTTTATCCAACTTTTCAGAATTTTGGAGTCAAATATTTTTACTTTTTCTTTAATCTTATGACTATTTCACATTTTGAGTATCAGCCCTTCTTTGTAATGCATGTTCTTACCATGACAGATGATTACTCTTTGTCATCTTTCTGTTTTGTCAACTTATCTTTTATATGTATCTTACTACACATCTACAGTGCGTTCACTTTCAAATCTCTTCTCATAATTTAACCTGTCACTACTGTAAAAACTTACAGATTTTGACTATGAGTTAAATGACTTATGTTTCATAACTTTTTTAAAGATATCTTTATAGCTACTCTCTATTTTTAAAAAAGCTATCTTTGGCGGTGCCTGTAGGTCAGTAGGTAGGGCACCAGCCACATATACCCAGGCTGGCGAGTCTGAACCCAGCCTGAGCCAGCTAAACAATGACAACTACAACAAAAAAATAGCTGAGCATTGTGGTGGGCACCTGTAGTCCCAGCTACTTGGAAGGCTGAAGCAAGAGAATTGCTTAAGCCCAAGAGCTTGAGGTTGCTATGAGCTGTGATACCATGGCATTCTACCGAGGGTGACATAATAAAACTCTGTCTCAAAAAAACAAAACCGTATCTTTATGACATAGGTTCAGTGACATAAACTAATGGGAAGAAGATAATCTGCTTTTAGAATAAAATTTATATCCAATAAGGTAACACAAATACACATAGAATGAAAAAAAAAGATAACAGTAGAAAATAATGAAATGGAAATTCAATATAATAGAGAAAGGTAAAATATTGGTCTTTGAAAAAGTATATAGTATGCCAAGTGCATTGGCTCATGCCTATAATCCTAGCACTCTGGGAGGCCAAGGTGAAGGATCCTTGAAACCAGCCTGAGCAAGAATGAGCCCCCATGTCTACTAAAAATAGAAAAAATTAGCCAGGCTTTATGGTGGGCACCTGTAGTCCTAGCTACTTGGGAGGCTAAGGCAGGAGGATCACTTGAACCCAGGAGTTTGATATTGCTAGGGTGAGGCCACAGCACTCAAGCTGGAGCAACAGGCTATAATTTTTTTTTATTTGAAACAGAATCTCACTATGTTGCCCTCGGTAGAGTGCCATAGCGTTATAGCTTACAGCAACCTCAAACTCTTGGACTAAAGCGATTCTCTTGCCTCAGCCTCCCGTGTAACTGGAACTATAGGCACCCACCAAAATGCCCAGCTTTTTTTTGATTGCAGTTGTTGTTGTTTAGCAGGCCCAACTGGGCTTGAACCCACCAGCTTCAGTATGTGTGGCAGGTACCCTACTCACTGAGTTATGGATGCCGAGCCATAAAAATAAATTTTAAAAATGCAATATAAGTAAATCTGGCAAGAGTTTTCAAGAACTGGGCTTGAACCCACCAGCTTCAGTATGTGTGGCGGGTGCCCTACTCACTGAGTTATGGATGCCGAGCCATAAAAATAAATTTTAAAAATGCAATATAAGTAAATCTGGCAAGAGTTTTCAAGAAGAAAACACAACATTTATTTAGAAAACAACCACAATTATAGGTCCTGCAACGATTTTAAGATAAACAATGGGGTAGGTGCAGGAGCTCATGCCTATAATCCCAGAACTCTGGGAGGCCTAGGCAGGATGATCATTTAAGGCCAGGAGTTTAAGACAAGCCTGGGCAACATAACAAGACCCCATTTATAAAAATAAAGGTAGTTTGGAAAAAATTAGCCTGGCATGAGAAGCTTATAGTAACCTAGCTACTCGAGGCTAAGGCAGGAGGATAGATTGAACCCAGGAGTTTGAGGTTGCAGTGAGCTGTGACCATGCCATTGTACTCTAACCAGGGTAACAGAGTGAAACCTTGTCTCCATAAATTAATAATAGAGTGAGACCTTACCTTTATAAATAAATATTTTAATTTCTTCCCACTAGGAGAACATAGAAGAAAATGCATAAAAACTGCTCAAGATAATTAAGAAATGAAAGCATATTCTTCATTTACTTCCACAGTGCACTTACAACCTTGATGCTAAAACCAGACAAAGTCACTTGTAAACAGAAAATTTCTTCCCAGGATTGCAAAGATGATTTCATAATAACATATACATAATACAGATTGACAATTTGATTCAACTCATGATATGAGTGCAACCCCAAAAGCTGGATTTTTTAAAGCAGAAGAAGATACCTAATATAAGGAATTGTCCAACCAAAATGAAGATGACAATATTCTGGGAAGTTGTGCCAAGAATTTTTCCTGAGGAAATTGCCAATATGGGAGCTGGGTGCAGTGGCTCACACCTATAATCCCAGCACTTGGGAGGTGGGTGGATTTCCTGAACTCACAGGTTTGAGACCAGCCTGAGCCAGAGCAAGACCTTATCTCTAAAAATAGCCAGATATTGTCACAGGTACCTATAGTCCCAGCTACTTGAGAAGCTGAGGCTAGAGAATCACTTAAGCCCAGGAGTTTGAGCTTGCTGTGAGCTATAACACCATGGCACTCTACCAAGGGATGACAAAGTGAGACTCTGTCTGAAAAAAAAAAAAAGAAAAATTACCAATTGTAAGCAAAATCAATAACTGATTTTTGCAAGATTGCAAAGCAAGCGAAAAAGAAGTCTAAATCTAATGCCCACGGCAGGTAAAAGTCCTGTAAACATCCCCCATAGCAAATATGAGACTGTATAGGGTATTTCCAGAAATTGATGTCTGGTTTTACAATAAACAGGAAATCTCAAAACTTGAATGCTGAATAAATTGGTCACAGAATGGCAATCTAAGAAAATTCATAAGAAATACATAAGAAAATATAAGAGACGTAGATTGGAGAAAAAAAAAACATTGAAAAGGGACACAGTCTGTGGCTCAAAGGAGTAGGGCGCCGGCCCCATATGCCTAAGGTGGCAGGTTCAAACCCAGCCCTGGCCAAAAACTGCAAAAAAAAAAAAACATTGAAAATATCTTAACGAGGGTGCCTTTAGCTCAGTGGTTAGGGTGTCAGCCACATGCATCAAGGCTGGTGGGTTTGAACTCAGCCCAGGCTTGCTAAACAACAACAAAAAGCCAGGTGTTTTGGTAGGTACCTGTAGTCCCAGCTGCTGGGGAGGCTGAGACAAGAGAATTGCTTGAGCCCAAGAGTTTGAGGTTGCTGTGAGCTATGACACCATTGCACTTTTCAGAAAGCGACAAAGTGAGACTGTCTCAATTAAAAGAAAAAAATAGCTGGGCGTTATGGCAGGCACCTGTAGTCTCAGCTACTTGGGAGGCTAAGGCAAGAGAATTGCTTAAGCCCAAGAGTTTGAAGTTGCTGTGAGCTGTGATGCCATCACTCTCTACCCAGGGCGAGAGCTTGAGACTGTCTCAAAAAAAAAAAAAAATCCTTCTCCATTCTGCATGAGAATTTGACATCTAGTTAACTTCCTAGCAGTCTACCTGTAAACTAGATTGAAGTTTATGGTAAAAATGATCCTCTGAGCCAGGCATGGTAATGCACGCCTATAGTTCCAGCTACGCTAGAACCTTGAGCCTAGGAGTTGAAGGCTGCAGTGAACTATGATTGTGCTGCTATATTTCAGATTAGAGCAAGACCCTGTTTCTAAAAAAATAATCATAGTAAAGATCCTCTGGACCAGGAGAACTATAAATGAAGTATAAATACCTGATGAAGATGCCATAGCTGGGACTTCTATGAGTGACTTCAATTCACCAGTAAAACAATTTTAAATTTATATGCACCTAATGACATGGCTTTAATGTATAATGTAAAACTACAATGATAAACAGATAACATCCACAAGTAAGTATAGTGGAATATTATACCATACCTGTCTCAGTAATTGATTCTCAAAGAAAACAAAACACCATTAAAAACAGATTTTTGCAACAGCATGATTAACAAACAACCCATTTTTTCATCATAATTATAAGGAAAAAGTAACTATTCTTTTATCTAGCTCCATATAGATTCTCCTAAATTCCCTCCAGTTTACCAAAGTTTCACACAAATTTTATCATGTTCTATGTGTTCTATGACTTAAACATGGTTGGGCAGCAGTAATCTAGAGAAACTCTTAACACTTGTACATGTGCACTAGGAGAAATACACAAGGGTATTTACGGCATTGCTGGAATAGTGAAAAATTGAAAACTGAATTCAGCAAGAGAGTGGGTATGTACATTGTCATTTATTCCTGCAAAAGAATGCTATGTGTAGAGTGAGGGAAAAAAAAATAAAGGAGATCTAATATTAAAAAGAGAACAAATCTGAAAAATAACATTAAATGAAAAGATCAAGTTGGATAAAGTTTTCTACCCTTTATATAAATTTTTCCTAAAATAAAAATGCTGTAAACTTATATACCTATGTACTTGAAATTCAAAAACACATATGAGTGATGAATATCAAAACCAGGATACCTAGTACCTTTGAGAAGAGAGGAATAGGTGTTGTAAGGGTTATTTTATATACATAGAGACAGTCTTGCTCTTTCTCACAGATTAGAGTGTAGTGGTGCAATCATAGCTCACTAAAGCCTCAAACTCCCAGGCTCACACAATCCTGCTACCTCAGCCTTCTGAGTAACTGGGACTTCAGGCACATGCTACCACACCTAGCTAATTTTCTTTTTTTTTCATTTTTTGTAGAGGCAATGTTCTTGCTATGATACCCAGCTGGTCTCAAAATCCTGGCCTTACGTGATGATTCTACTTCAGCTTCCCAAAGTGCTGGGATTACAGACAAGTGCCACCATACCTTGCCCCTATTTTCTTTCTATCTCATTCTTTACAAACGTTCTTGCTATAGTAGCTAGGATGATCCTTCATAAATTTTTGTCATAAATACAAATCAGATCTCACCATCTTCCCATTTAAAATCTTTCAGTGGATTTGCATCACTCAAAAATCAGAATGAAACTTCTTATCACAGTTCACAGACCAGTTTCATCTTCTGCCTTTAGCTCTTGTTCACTCGGTATCACTGTCCTTCTTCCCCTACTATCATTATCTATCTTCTCAAACTGCTTTATTTTTCCTATTAAATATCTCACTACCTTAAATAATATTAGCTCATGAATTATGGGTACAATAATCCCCCGCATCTCAGTCCTTACTAGAATATAAGTTCCATGAGGGCAAGGACTTTTTTCTCTACTGTATCTTCATTGCCAGGGACACTGTTTGACACATACCAAGTATGAAATAAATATTCTTGGAATGAATGAATAATTTATTTTTATTCAAAAGGAGAAGAAATGTCATTTCAGTGGTAAAATATGGCATAATGAAATGAATGGAAGCTGAAAATTACTAGGTATTCTCACAACAGTAACAATGGTAGCCAAGACAACTAGTAAGTACTTACTGTGCTCCAGGCATTTCTAAACAATGGAACCACTTTTGGGGTGCAGGTCAGTTTTGTTCTCATTCTCATAGGCCCTGCATGCCCCCTATTTGTATCATTAAAAGGCCATACTCTAGACACAGCTGATTTTGATTAAAAGCACCCCTGACAGTTTGTTTCATCTGTTAGCCAGGGAAACAAACATCCTTTTTCTTGTAAGTTTGAGTGGAGTAACACACAGGCTTAAGAAGTTTCAAGATTAGTCAAGCTAACAAAAGGATACTTTTGAGTGAAGGAAACAGTTTATTTTTTTGTTGTTGTTGAGACAGTCTCACTGTGTCACCCTTAGCAGAGGGCTGTGCCGTCAGAGTTCACAGCAACCTCAAACTCTTGGGCTTAAGGGATTCTCTAGCTTCAGCCACCCAAGTAGCTGGAACTTCAGGCCCCTGGATAACCCCGGGCTTGTTTTTTTTTTTTTTTCCTTAGACATGAGGTCTCGCTTTGGCTCAGGCTGGTCTCCAACTCATGAGCTCAGGCCTGAGCCACCCCACACAGCCCAAGAAACAGCTTCTGAGGTCCCGGAAGATACATAGGTCTTTGCCTTTTTGTTACTGGCCTCAAAGTGGAGGTTTCTCCAAGTTTTTGGTGTTTGTCATAGAAAAGAATTTCAGATGCATCATATACACCAAGGAAATGAAAGTTTTGTTGAAAGCAACAGTATACCCTCAGAAAGGGGGAGGGGGCCGTTGTCTCACAAAGAGCAGCTGCACTGAAAGGAATGGTCCAAGGTCTTTTGTAGTTTTACTAATTGAAGGGAAGAATATTCAAGGTATTTAGAATGCTAAGAATTTAGGTAGTAGTAATTTCCAGAGTGGGTTCCCTCTCATTTTCATATTTTACATTGTTGTCTCAGAACTATTATGGCAATTTCAGGGGTGAAGAAATTTAAAAACCACAATGTAAATGATATTGTAATTAGCCAAAGTTCATGTAAGGTGGCAGAGATAGTTGACAAAACCAGTTAAAGCAAGGTCTTGTCTAGGAGTTATTTTAATACCTGCACCTGATCTTCAAGCCCCTGCATCCAGTCTCAGCCCTGTCTCTTAGTGTCTATATTTTGTTTTTTCTTTCTTTTTTTTATTTCAACTTTTTCCCCCTAGATTTTTCTTTTTCATTTTTTTCATTTTTCTTGTGTAAATATAATTTTTCATTGTTGCCTTCTTTAATAATAACATTATTTTTGCTAGTTTTTCTGCCCCTGTTATTTTTTTTTTTCCACCAATTTTATCCTGTAAGGTTTTTGTTTGTTTGTTTTGGGTTGTTGTTTTTTTTTAAAACAGAGTGTCATTATGAAGCCCTCTGTAGAGTGTGACATCACAACTCACAGCAACCTCAAACACTTTGGCTTAAGCATTCTCTTGCCTCCAGCCTCTCAAGTAGCTAGGACTATAGGTACCCCCCACAGTGCCTGGCTATTTTTAGAGATGGGGGTCTCACTCTTACTCAGGCTGGTTTTGAACCTGTGAGCTAAAGCAATCTGCCCACCTTGAGTGCTAGGATTACAGGTGTGAGCCACCATGCCTGGCCCTAATACTTTTTTGGGGGGGGAAAAGACAGACTCTCACTTTATCGCCCTCGGTAGAGTGCCATGGTGTCACACAGCTCACAGCGACCTCCAACTCCTGGGCTTAGGGGATTCTCTTGCCTCCCAAGTAGCTGGGACCACAGGCACCTGCCACAATGCCCAGCTATTTTTTTGTTGCAGTTCAGCCAGGGCTGGGTTTGAACCCACCACCCTTGGTATATGGGACTGGTGCCTTACTGACTGAGCCACAGGTGCCACCCTACATTTTTTTAATATTAGCGTTGGAAGTGATGGTTTCAAGCTGTATGACCATGGATATGTTATTTGACCTTTTCCCTAATTTAGAAAATGTTTTCTTTGTTGTTGTTGTTCTTGTTTTTTAGACAGAGTGTCTCTATGGCACCCTCGGTAGAGCGCCATGGCATCACAGCTCAAAGCAACCTCAAACTCTTGGGCTTAAGCAATTCTCTTGCCTCAGCCTCCCAAGTAGCTGGGACCAAAGGTGCCTGCCACAATGTACCCAGCTATTTTTTTATTGTAGTTGTCATTTAGCAGGCCCAGGCCAGGTTCGAACTGCAAGCTCTGGTGTACATGGCCAGCTCCCTAGCTGCTGAGCTACAGGCACCGAGCCCTTCGCCATGTATCAATGGCACAAAACTGAAAGGATGATACATATATTACATGATAAAACCTAAAATGACCTCAGAATTCAAAGGAATAAGAATAGTTTCATATGGTCAGCTACTATAACATACTTCTTCCTCTAGGGTGAAAAGAAACAGAAAAATAAGTATAAGGTTGAAATTTGTTGGCTCAGCACCTGTGGCTCAAGTAGCTAGGGCACCAGACACATATACCCAGAGCTGGTGGGTTTGAATTCAGCCAGGGCCCGCCAAGCATCAATGATGACAACTACAACAATAGCAACAACAAAAAATAGCCAGGTGTTGTGGAAGGTGCCTGTAGTCCCAGCTACTTGGGAGGCTGAGGCAAGATAATTGTTTAAGTCCAAGAGTTGGAGGTTGCCCTTGAGCTGAGACACCATGGCACTCTACCCAGGGTGACAGCTGGAGACTCTGTCTCAAAAAGAAAGAGAGAGAGAGAGAAAGAAAGAAATTTGTGACTAAACCAGTAGTACATGAAAGTTTGAATTTAAAAGTTTATATAAATTACAGCTCTTCAGCTCATTCATGAAGCCCATGTAACCTTAAATACCCAAACTAGATTTGTACATCACATAGAATAACTTTTATGAAACAGGCTCACATGGAAAGATAAATGAAAATTCTGTTTTAGGAAAAAAAAAAAAAGAGAGGTTGAAAACTTATTTTTCAGATACATGTTGATTTAAAGTAACTAAAGTCAAAAACGACAATGATGGACAGTTCATATAGGTCAAGGGAAAAATACAAGAAGACATTTCAATTCTAAATATTTATGCACCTAACTTAAATGCTCCCAGTTTCCTGAAATACACCTTAAAGAGTATGAGCAATATGAAATCCCATAATAGCAGGGGACTTTAACACTCCTCTTACAGAGTTGGATAGATCCTCTAAACCAGCAGTTCTCAACCTGTCGGTGGTGACCCACAGGAACTGTATTAAAGGGCCACAGCACTAGGAAGGTTGAGAACCACTGCTCTAAACAGAAACTAAACAAAGATACAAGGGACCTAAAAGTGACACTGGGACAACGATGCTTGATAGACATACATAGAACACTCTATCCCAAAGCTAAAGAATGTATGTTCTTCTCATCAGCCCAAACAGTCTCCAAAATTGATCATATCCTAGAACACAAAACAAACCTCAACAGAATCAAAAGAATTGAAATTTTATCTGTATCTTCCCAGACCACAAGGCATTAAAGGTAGAATTTAACTGCAATAAAAACATTCAACCCCAGGGTGGCACCTATGGCTCAGTGGGTAAGGCGCCAGCCTCATATACCGATGGTGGTGGGTCCAAACCCATCCCCAGCCAAGCTGCAACAAAAAAATAGTTGAGCATTGTGGCGGCCGCCTGTAGTCCCAGCTACTCAGGAGGCTGAGGCAAGAGAATTGCCTAAGCCCAAGGAGTTGGAGGTTGCTGTGAGCTGTGATGCCATAGCACTCTACTGAAGGCTAATAAGTGAGACTCTGTCTCAAAAAAAATGAAAAGTTCAACTCCACACAAAAGCATGGGAATTAAACAACCTTATGCTAAATGACAGTTGGGTGGAAGAAGAAATAAAAGAGGAAATCATTAACTTCCTTAAGCATAACAACAGTGAAGACAGAAGCTACCAAAACCTATGAGATACAGCAAAAGCAGTCCTGAGAGGAAAATGTGTTGCTTTACATGCTTACATCTAAGAAACAGAAAGAGGGTGAATCAACAAACTCATAAACCATCTTATGTAAATGGAAAAAAAAGAATAATCTAAGCCTAAACCCAGCAGAAGAAAATAAATATCCAAAATTAAATCAGAGATTAATGAAATTGAAAATAAGAGAATCATTCAGAAAATTTATGAAACAAGAGTTGGATTTTTGAAAAAAATAAACCTCTGGCCAGACTAATTAGAAATAGAAAAGTAAAATCTCTAGTAACCTCAATCAGAAATGATAAAGGGGAAATAGCAGCAGACTCCAAACAGATATAAGAGATTATCTCTGAATACTACAAGAAACTCTATGCCCTGAAATATGACAATGTGAAGGAAATGTATCAATATTTAGAATCACACCCTCTCCCTAGACTTAGCCCAGATGAAATACATCTCCTGAACAGACCAATCTCAAGCACTGAGATCAAAGAAACAATAAAAATTCTTCCAACAAAAAACTGCCCTGGTCCAGATGGATTAACACCAGAATTCTATCAAACCTTCCAATACCATTTCTGCAGTATGAGAATTTCCATACTGCAAAAATTATTCCAAAAAATTGAGGAGGAAGGAATCTTCCCCAACATGTTCTACAAAGCAAACATCATCCCGATACCAAAACCAGGAAAAGACCCAACTAAAAAGGAGAACTTCAGAACAATTTCAGTAATGAATATAGATGCAAAAATTCTCAACAAAATCCTAGATTTTGATGATAAGATTACAGCTTATCATCAAAAAAGTCATATATCATGATCAAGTAGGTTTCCCAGGGATGCAAGGCTGGTTTAACAGCCATAAGTCCATAAACATAATCTACCATATCAACAGAAGCAAAAACAAAGACCATTTGATCCTTTCAATCGATGCAGAAAAAGCATTTAATAAAATCCAGCATCCTTTTTCTAATTAGAACACTGGAGAGTATGGGCATAGGTGGCACATTTCTTAAACTGATTGAAGCCATCTATGACAAACACATAGTCAATATTTTACTGAATTGAGTAAAACTGAAAGCTTTTCCACTTAGAATTGGAACAGACAAAGTTGTCCTCTATTGCCACTACCATTCAACACAGTGCTGCACGTTCTAGCCAATACAATTAGGCAAGACAAGGGAATAAAGGGTATGCATATGGGAGCAGAGGAGGTCAAACACTCCCTCTTTGCTGACAATATTATCTTATACTTAGAGAACTCCAAAGACTCAACCATAAGACTCCTGGAAGTCATCAAAAAATACAGGAATGTTTCAGATATAAAAACAATGTCCACAAGTCTGTAGCCTTTGTATATGTCAATAACAGCCAAGATGAGAAACTAATTAATGACACAACTCCCTTCACAGTAGCTTCAAAGAAAATGAAATACCTAGGAATATACCTAACAAAAGAGGTAAAAGTCCTCTATAAAGAAAATTATAAAACCCTAAGAAAATAAATAGCAAAAGATATTAACAAATGGAAGAACATACCATGGCTGGGAAAAATTAACATTGTTAAAATATCTGTACTTCCCAAAGCAATCTACAGATTCAATGCCATCCCTATTAAAATACCAACTTCATACTTTCAAGACTTAGAAAAAATAATTCATCGTTCTGTGTGGAACCAGAAAAAAAAAACCCGTATAGCTAAGGCAATTCTTAGTAATAAAAACAAAGCTGGGAGCAGACTGGCAGACTTTAGGCTGTACTACAAGGCCATAGTGATCAAAACAGCATGGTATTGGTACAAAAATAAAGACATAGACAACTGGAACTGAATAGAAAACCAGGAGATGAAACTAACATCTTACAGCCACCTAATCTTTGATAAACCAAATAAGAACATACACTGGGGGAAAGAATCACTATTCAACAAATGGTGCTGGAAGAACTGAATATCTACATGTAAAAGACTGAAACTAGACCCAACCTTTCTCCACTCACTCACAAAAATTGATTCAAGATGGATAAAAGACTTAAATTTAAGGCATGAAATGATAGAAATCCTCAAGGAAAGCATGGGAAAAATACTTGAAGATATTGGCCTGGGGAAAGACTTTATGAAGAAGACTTCTGGGGCAATTACAATAACAACAAAAATAAACAAATGGGACTTAATTAGACTGAATAGCTTCTGTACAACTAAGGAGACAACAACCAAAGCAAATAGACAACCTACACAATGGGACAGGATATTTGTATATTTTGAATCAGACAAAAGCTTGATAACTAGGATCTACAGAGAGCTCAAATTAATCAACATGAAACAGCCCACAATACCTTATATCAATGGGCAAGATGGATAAATACAACCTTCTCTAAAGAAGACAGACAAATGGCTAACAAACATATGAAAAAATTCTCATCGTCACTAATTATTAGAGAAATTCAGATCAAAACCACCCTAAGATATATTCTAAACCCAGAATGGCCCACATCTGAAAGTCTCAAAACTGCAAATGTTGACATGGATGTGGAGAGAAAGGAAC
Source organism: Arctocebus calabarensis (assembly GCA_963573935.1). Taxonomy (NCBI): domain Eukaryota; kingdom Metazoa; phylum Chordata; class Mammalia; order Primates; family Lorisidae; genus Arctocebus; species Arctocebus calabarensis. Next base: position 30,654 of record CAUYON010081938.1, read on the forward strand.
ACTTTTACACTGCTGGTGGGACTGCAAACTAATACAAACTTTTTGGAAGGAAGCATGGAGAATGCTCAAAGAACTCAAACGCAAAGACCTCCAATTTGATCCTGCAATCCCATTACTGGGCATCTATCCAGAAGAAAAAAAAAGTTCTTTTAATATAAGGACACTTGCACTAAACGTTTATCCCAGCTCAATTTACAGTTGCCAAAATGTGGAAATAGCCTAAATGCCCACTAACCCAGGAATGGATTAACAAGCTGTGGTATATGTATGCCGTGGAATACTATTCAGCCATTTAAAAAGATGGAGACTTTACATCCTTTGTATTAACCTGGATAGAAGCAGAACACATTATTCTTAGTAAAGCATCACAAGAATGGAGAAGCAAGAATCCTATGTACTCAATTCTCATATAAGGACAATTAATGATCTAGTACAAGGTGGGAGGTAGGGAAGGGGAGAACAGAGAGGGGGAAGGAGGGGGGCTCATGGTGTGCATCTCAACTTTGGTGGGTAGGACACAATTAGAAGAGGGACTTTATCTAACAAATGCAATCAATGTAACCTGGTTCAAAAAACTAAAAAAAAAAAAAAAAGGAAAATAAAATATGGACCACTTCATGAATTTGCATGTCATCCATGTGCAGAGGCCATGACAATCTTTCTGTATCATTCCAGTTTTACCGTATGTGCTGCTGACAGCATATTTTTTAGCAACATAAAAAATGTAAACATTGAGGGTCACTCCCTACAAAGATCCAGCAATGACAGAGTGATCCTGCTGGGGTCTGATCTGGGAGAGACACTTCCCCAACTCTGAGGACAGTCATAGGCAACAGTGAAAAATCATCATGAGATGGAATCAACAGAAAAACTGGCAATATGAATAATCAGAGTAGATCAACTGCCCCAAGGCAGGACAAGGTAGATACAGCACAAGATCCTTCACATAAGCAAATGACTGAGATGTCGAAATCGAATTCAGACTCTGGATAGCAAATAAGATCAGCAGAATGGAGGAAAAGATGGAATTAGAATTTCAGGCAGTAATCCAAAAAATGACCCAAAACATGTCTCAAGAATTCAACGAATTCAAAGACAAAATGACCAAAGATTTTGACACATTGAGACAAGAAGTTGCAGCCCTCAAAAATCTGAGAAATACAGTAGAATCCCTCAGTAACAGAATGGAGTAAGCAGAAGAAAGGATTTCTGACAAGGAAGACAAAGCTTTTGAATGCTCCCAAACTTCTAAAGAGGAAGAGAAATGGAAGGCAAAAACAGATCATTCTCTCAGACAGCTCTGGGATAACTCGAAGAAAACCAATATTTGCCTTATAGGGATACCTGAAAACAATGAAGTGGTGTCACAAAGCATAGAGTCTCTCCTTTATGAGATTATGAAAGAAAACTTTCCAGACATGCCAAGAGATTCTGAAATTCAGATAGCAGACAGTTTCAGAACCCCAGCACGACTCAACCCGAATAAGACATCACCCATGGGCTCGGCGCCTGTGGCTCAATGGGCTAAGGCACCAGCCACGTACACCTGAGCTGGCGGGTTCGAATCCAGCCCAGGCCCACCAAACAACAATGATGGCTGCAACCAAAAAATGGCCGGGTGTTGTGGCGGGCGCTGTGGTCCCAGCTACTTGGGAGGCGGAGGCAGTAGACTCACTTGAGCCCAGGAGTTGGAGGTTGCTGTGAGTGTGATGCCACAGCACTCTACCCAGGGTGACAGCTTGAGGCTCTGTCTCAAAAAAAAAAAAAAAGACATCTCCCATGCACATCATAATTAAGTTTACTAAAGTTAATATGAAGGAGAAAATTCTGAAAGCAGCCAGACGTAAGAAATCCATTACCTACAAGGGGAAGAATATTGGAATAACTGCAGATCTCTCTGATCAAACCTTTCAAGCTAGAAGAGAGTGTTCATTGACATTTAATCTCCTAAAACTAAAGAACTTTCAACCCAGGATCCTGTACCCAGCTAAACTGAGATTCATTTACTTTAATGACATCCACATGTTGAAGAAATTTGCTATAACTAAACCAGCTCTCCACGATATTCTCAGACCTATCCTCCATAATGACCAGCATAATCCTCCACCACAAAAGTAAACTCACCCAGAAACTTTTTATCAAATTTCAGCTTCCACAGTGATGAAAGGATTAAAAATGTCCACTGGACTTTCTAAAGATTTATCATTGTTTTCAATTAATGTGAATGGTTTAAATTGTCCTCTAAAGAGACATAGATTGGCTGACTGGATACAAAAACTCAGGCCAGATATCTGCTGCATACAAGATTCTCACCTTACCTTAAAAGATAAATTTAGACTCAAGGTGAAGGGATGGTCATCTATATTCCAGGCAAATGTAAAACAGAAAAAAGCGGGTGTTACAATCTTATTAAACCAACCCAAGTAAAGAAGGATAAAGAGGGACATTTCATATTTGTTAAAGGTACTACTCAATATGATGAGATTTCAATAATTAATAATTATTCACCCAACCATAATGTACCTCAGTTTATAAGAGAAACACTAACAGACATGAGCAACTTGATCTTTAGTTGCTAACACAGTCAATGTCATGAATTTAATCTTTTGTTGATAAGTTAGCTTTGTATTGTTTGAGGAAGCATCATGGTTTTGGGTTAAAAAAACAAACTTTAGGGCTAACCTACATGGATTACAATGCTGGCTCTGTTACTTGTAAACTTTGTGTCATTAGAGGACATAGTAAGTCACTTGAAACCTCTTTGACTCATTTTTCTAATCTACAAAATGAGTTAGCCATAGCACATACATACTTCTTGGTGTTGCTAATGAATTAATATTTGTAAAGGGCAGAAGAGCTTAGGACAATACCAGGCACACATTACGGAATTAAGTGTTTGCTGAATAAATTAAAAGCAAATTTGGCTTTTTAAATATTTGATATGTTTAGTGATCTTGTGTCTTGGTCAAAGGGGAATTAGGAGAAAAATGATTGATGATTACATCGTCAGTATTTGGTCACCCCTCTGCCTTCCAGGACCCTACTGGAATGAATGGGTGAGGTAGCATTATGAGCACCATAATTGACTCATGGTAAAGAGAACAGCATGAGTCATACAGAGGCTTAAAAGTGTGAGGGATAAGTGAGAACTTATGGACAGGCCAAAATGAAACAGCCAAACTTTAAATGAAATCTGGTGTGACTCGGATGTAAAAAGCAAGCTTCCTTTTGGGGAATTTCCTCTTATGCTTGCAAATACTCCTGCTGGGGAGGAAGCTAAGGTTTCTTGCTCATCTTGAGGGGACAGACCTGGAGGAACATCAGCTCATCAGACGTTTTCACCTAGGACTTTGAATTTTGAAGGGAATTATAAATGAACCAAATGTAATAATTCAGTCCTTCATTACCTGAATACCTGTATGCCATGGTTAAGAAGTTCTGCAGTTTAAGGCTCCGGGGATTTCTCCAGCTCCTGATTTGGTTCTCTGGACTCTGGGTTACTCAAATTGTAGTTAATAAATATACCTGCAATGAATTTTCAATGTAAATGTCCATTTTCTGCCTATATGAGCCAAAGTTAGTTTTTGGTGTAAGGAATCCAAACTGATATGACTCTATATTTCCTTAAGTCATTATCTAATGAAATGTATACCAAAATTTGAAATTTCCCCTGAAAGCACTGTTTTTGAATAACCTTTTTTTAATGTCAAAGAGGAAGTTTTAAGGTTGCAATATGGGTGCTTTTGAGATAAAGAGGAAAGGATAGCTGTTTAGAGGTATCAAGTAGGAAAAAATAGACCAGTAAAATAAATTATTTCCCCAAATCTACCTTTATATCAGAGATTAACAAACTTTTCTGAAAGGACCAGAGAGTAAATGTTTCAGGCTTTATGAATCCCATGGTCTGAATGTTTGTGTACCTCTCAAATTCATATGTTAAATTTTAAGCCCCAAAGTGATGGTATTAAAAGGTGGGGAAACTGTGAGGTGATTAGACTGTGAGAGTTCTGCTTGCGCAAATGGGATTAGTACCTTTATAAAAGAGGCTTCTGGCCTAGCACTCTGGGAGGCAGAGGCAGGAGGGTCCTTTGAGGCCAAGGGTTCAAGACTAGCTTGAGCAAGAATGAGACTCCTGTCTCTCCAAAAAATCACAAAATTAGCTAGGCATGGTGGCATATGCCTGTAGTGGCAACTACCTGGGAGGCTGAGATGGAGAGATTGCTTGTGTTCAGGGGTTTGAGGTTGTCATGAGACATGATGATGCCACTGCACTCATGCCTAAGCAACGAAGCAAGACCCTATCTAACAAAAAAAGCTCTGGGGAGCTTGTTTGGACTTGTGCTATAGCTTTTTAATTTTCAAAATATTTCATACAAATTTCATAAGGTACAAAAGTATTACGGCTTAAGCTTGTCTCCCAAATAGAAGGTTCTTTCAGTTCTTCAGGCCAACCTTCCTTCAGAAGCAAATAAGAATTGTGTCATATTATGCAGCACACATATAGAAAAATTACTTTTGTAAGAACAAAATATTTGGACATTTTATATTTAGTACAGTTTATGTTGACAAATTCAGCTCTGTTGGGAGGTACTCATCAAACATACAACGGAACTCAATGGGCAGCAGATATTTTAACCTTTATGGACATAATGTCTGATTTACAAGTTTTTTCTTGTATTTTTTTATAAGATACTCCATCTGTAAATTCAAGTTCGGTTGGCCCTTTTTTAGTCTTTTTGCTAAATATTTCGAACACTTACCTTTTTAAATTTTTGTAGCATCTTTGACCTTCTCTCAAATTCTTATTTCTTAGAGGCATGCTTAGCTTGTATTTGTTCATATTCTTCTTGGGCTTTTTGATCTGATGTTTCTTTTTATTTTCCTTTGGAATATTAAAGGATTGTACTGTTTTGCTACGTTGTTTCTCTGGCTGAGGCTGGTTAAAGCTACACTGATCTTCAGATAAAGTCTTGCTTCCTGAGTCTTCCCTCTTCAGCTAAATAGAGATGTTGCAGGTGATCTGGGTATCGATCTTTGAATTGGGATTCCTGTCAAGTTTTAGCCTTCTTTCCCTGTCCCCTTGGCAATTTCTTGTCATTTTACTGAGTCTTCAGTTTTCAAAGCCTTGTCCCATGCAAATCCTCCCCAGGAAGGCTTTTGAACAGTTAGGTTGCCATGTCCTCCTTTATGCATTCTTATTCCTGAACCCAGCTGAAGAATCTCCTTTACCAAGTGTCTCTGAATCCCCCTTCCATGGGCTGCTGTGCCTTTTCCACAGATCAATTCCATTGCCAGCTCCTCTTGCACTTTTTCAGGACGCAGCACAACGGTACCTTCTATGAGCAAGAGGCTCTCACCAGACACTGAATCTGCCAGTGCCTTGATTGTGGGCTTTTGAGCCTCCAGAACTATGAGTAATATATATTTATTGCTTATAAGCCACTCAGTTTGTACTATTTTTGTTACAACAGTCTTAAATGACTAAGATAGAAGACCACACAGAGTTCAAGCTCTGCCTTTAGTACAAAAGCAGCTATAGACAATAGGTACAGAAATGAACATGACTCTTCCAGTAAAACTTTACTTACAGGGTGGTGCCTGTGGCTCAAGGAGTAGGGCGCTGGCCCCATATACCGGAGATGGTGGTTTCAAACCTGGCCCCAGCCAAAAACTGCAACAAAAACAAACACACACACACACAAAACATTACTTGAATATGGCTCATGGGCCATAGTTTGCTGATAGCTGCTTTAGAACTGTCCTGGGATAGATCAAACATTTGATAAATATCCATTGACTAGGTCAGTTTTTAGTTTTAGAACATTTCCGGTCTGATGGCGTATATTTTCTCTGAGTATTAGAATTGTGAGGTTGGCTCTTGATAGGAATAAAGTTGGGGCTTTGAGATCACTAGTGAAGTTCTGAAATAACTCCTGCTTGGAGACAATGTCTAATTCCAAAATTCAATTCTTAAGCTTGTTAGTAGTAGGTTAGTGGGGGGAAAAAAGGAGAATTAACATCCATTAAGAACCTAATATACTGAGGTATTTGTTACCAGATATGGATTCTCAGGCCTCTCACCAGACCTTTTGAATCAGAACCTCTAAGTACACTATTATTTTTTATCAAGTTCTTAATGTGATTCTTACACAAATTAACATTTTAGAACCTCTAGTTTAATCGCTATCAAGAATTTAAAAAATATTACATAGTCTACCCAACAATTTTATGAAATAGACATTAACCCTATTTTATGGATGGAAATATTGGAATTTAGACAGTCAAGGAGAATTGCTCCCAATCTCATAGACAGTGAATAAAAGTAGACGATTTCACACCCAAATTTGTTTGCATTAAAACTCATACTTCCCTACTTAGTTATTCAGTCTCAGGCAGCAGAAGCAAAAACAAAAGTATGAATGAAGTTCTAGTACATTATCTAATTGGCACCATCTGTGAAAGACCTAAAATACTATTGAGGTTAAATTTGAAAATGAAAGATCTGAAGATGGACTATTTTGGACTGAGACTTAAGGAATGCCTTATGAGTTAAGGAAAAAACAGTCATATGCTACTGTGAAAGTTAGCAGGCTTGAGGGTAGATTTGGAATAAGAAGGACTTTCTCTGAAATGTGTAATATTTTTCTTTTTAGTGACCTTCCATGAAGGAGATAGACTAGAGACAGTTTTTAGAATCAATTACTAGAATCAATTTGATCCAAACTCTCTTTGATTTCTAAATAGACAAACTTAAATTCACTCTGACTAGGAAGGAGTAGGACCTAGATTGGCTCTTCTATTACAATACAACATATTTAGACCTACCATGTAGTTCATTCCATTATTTTGAAAATTGTGTATCTTACATAGATCATACTTCAGTCCAAATGAGGCTTGCTTATCTGCCAATTGTTTCCAGCTATGCACTGGCAGCTCTTTGAACTGAGACTTCTGAGCTAGTTCCTTGATATAGGCCATCCCCTGACCAGGAAGCTAGCTTAAAACAACACAGACATATCTATGATTATTTCTCTATTCAGTGGGGAGTTCTAAGACAGGTGAAATCCTAGACCTGTGTCCTGAAGTTAGAAGAAACTATTGTGTGCTTCTTTGGGAAATGAGTCACATACAGGTTCCTCATGCTCCCCCATCAAATTGCAAACTTTTTAAAAAATAATTTTATTGAATAATTGTGTACATTGGTGCAATCATAGGGCACAATGTGCTTCATATACATTCAGAAATATTTTGATCATACTGTTACAGATAGCCTTCATGGCATTTTCTTGAGCACTATATAAAGACATTGATACTCTACCTTTAATAAGTTTCACCAGTACCCTGCTAAGATGCACCGTAGGTGTGTTGCCCCTAATTGCCTCCCTCCACCCATCCTCCCCCCTCCCCTCCCCTCCCTTTCCCCTTTCCCTGTATTCCTGTGCTATAATTGGGTTTTAGCCTTCATATGAAAGCTATAAATTAGCTTCATATTAGGGCTGAGTACATTGGATACTTTTTC
>CAUYON010081939.1:0-23339 GCA_963573935.1 Arctocebus calabarensis
GGGAGTCCTCCTCATAAAATATTCACCCAAGCCAATTCCTTCAAGAGTTTTCCCTGGACTTTCTTCTAATATTTTGATAGTTTCATGTCTTAAGTTTAAATCTTTAATCCAGTAAGAGTCTACCTTAATTAATGGTGAGAGGTGTGGGTCCACTTTCAGTCTTCTACAGGTCGCCAGCCAGTTCACTCAAACCAGAGATGTTGGCATGGATGTGGAGAAAAGGGAACACTTCTACACTGCTGGTGGGAATGCACACTAATACGTTCCTTTTGGAAGGATGTTTGGAGAGTACTTAGAGATCTAAAAATAGACCTGCCATTCGATCCTATAATTCCTTTACTAGGAGTATAACCAGAAGACCAAACATCACATTATAACAAAGACGTCTGTACCAGAATGTTTATTGTAGCCCAATTCATAATTGCTAAGTCATGGAAGAAGCCCAAGTGCCCATCAACCCACGAATGGATTAATAAATTGTCGTACATGTATACCAAGAAATACTATGCAGCCTTAAAGAAAGATGGAGACTTTACCTCTTTCGTGTTTACATGGATGGAGCTGGAATATATTCTTCTTAGCAAAGTATCTCAAAAATGGCAGAAAAAGTATCCAATGTACTCAGCCCTACTATGAAGCTGATTCATATGAAGGCTGTAACCCAACTATAGCACAAGAATATGGGGAAAGGGGCAAGGGAGGGGGGAGATTGGGGTGGAGGGAAGGTAATTGGGGGGCCACAACTATGGTGCATCTTAGAAGGGTACAGCTGAAACTTACTAAATGCAGAATACAGATGTCTTCATACAATAACAAAGACAATGCCCTGAAGGCTATGTTAATCAGTTTGATGAAGGCATTTCAGATTGTGTATGAAATAAGCACATTGTACACCTTGAATTGCACTAACGTATGCAGCTATGATTTAATAATAAAAAAAATAAATGAATTTGGAGAGAATTAGTTTGTTTAAGATGGGAGAGGCCTTGGCATACTTTTACATTTATGTTAAAAGTAAATGATAAATAATAGTAAGTACATATGGAGTGCTTATCAGGTTCCTCTGAGACATGGAAGCTCAGAGAAGTTGAGCAACATGTTCCAGGTCACAGGGCTAGGAAGGGAAGGAGCAAGAATTTGAACCTAGGTCCCACTTAACTTAGCTATGCTCTTGACCACTGTACCCGGTGACGATGATGATGATAAGGGAGGGACTCTTTCACTGAGTTCCAGCTAATGAAACGAACATTAGGTATATACAGCTTATAATTATTGGTGCCTTAGTTTTCTCACATTTGAAGGAACAGCTTCATAATGGCGGTTATTCATGAGCTACATCACAAATGAGCCAAAAATAAAGGAATAGCAAAAATATCTTTAAAAAGAGATGTTCTCTGTGTATAAAATTCTATTCTGTGTTTTAAGTCTTTTTCAAGTTCTAAAGAAAAGTTACTAATAAATTACACCTAGAATGTGTAAGCTTTTCTACTTAAATGTGCCACACCACTTTTCTGTTTGTGAAGGTGGATGTTAAAATTACCTGTTTCTTAAGTCAGCCATCTGTTTTAATCTGGAAGTAACACAGACAAAGAGCAAGCGGGCTCTGCCGTGGCTACCATGAGGAAGAATGATTATATTTTTGCAGTTTTTTCATTTTAGAAAAGGGTTGAAATGTCTTATTTAAACACACTACAGTATTAAACCCAGCTTGTGAAAAATGCTTACAAGCATATTTTGTGATATTTTGATGAACATTACACTGATATGTAGGTGAGAAAAATGGCTCAAGGGAAAGGAAATTAATGATGGCTGGGAAGGAGCCAGCTGCATGATTGTATGTATATAAGATCAGTCTTTAGAAAAACATTTTTATTTTTCCTACCAGTGTCTTCAGTTGTCAAATATTAAAAAATAGAAATATGTCCAAAATAAAATTGGCCTGTAGGAAAGACAGCAGTCAAGGTTATCAAAACATTAGAAAACACTGAGTTATTTCGCTTGCTCCCGGCACCTGTGAGAAACTGCAGACTGATGAAAATGCCTCTGTTGCCAGCTGGGCCATCTGTTCAGGCTGCTGCTGGCCTGGTCAGTGTTTGGAATGGAGACACCTGTCAGAGACATCCACGTGTTGTGGGAAGCTTAGTTGTTGGTGTTTTGGCAGGCCATTCTCTTCTCTTTGACTCATAATGAAACAAACGTTTTGACATCCAGGAGGACTGTGTATTCCCTCCAGTGGAATATGGAAGTGTGGTTTGGTTCTCTTCCCGTGGTGGGTAATCCTTTAGTAATTAATACAAACATTGTAACTTACAAAATGGAGAGATAGTCTCTCTGCCCTCGCTAACTCCAGTAATCTCTGCCTGATTTATAAACATACAAGAGGGAAGGACGAACAGCAATGGAATTAAGGTAGCTAATATTTTGGGCAGGCATTCTGTTAAACTCTTTGTGTATATTAGTTCAATTATTCTATTTAAAACACTTTCAAAGAGTTGCCATTTGTATGGAAATTAAAACCAGGCAAGTTTGAGTTACCCTAAATCATATAGGTAGTAAACTGAGATTAGAATCTGGATCTCTCTAACTGTAGAACTGAGCCTTTTAACTATAAAGTTATACTCTTTCATACATCTGAAGAGGATATGATTAATAATATCTTACAGGTCTTGTCTGTTGTCCTTGGTGAGCATTAGCACCTCTACCTGAGGTTCACTGTGTTAGTTAAAGCCTGAGTTATGATTAACTCGAGAGTTTGTGTTTGAAAATTGACCAAGAGTAAAGTCAACCTCTGATCATCTGCCTGCCGTCAGGAAAGGCATAACTCATAGACAATCAATCTGGGTCTGAGCTGCAGTCAGAAGCATAGATTCTTCTGGAGATAGATATTTGGACAGATATTTTTAAAATGACCTTGGTAATCTACCTTTCTTGAAGACAGGAAAATAAATTTGATGCTGTTTCTCTACTGAATTTTAGTGTTTTAATATTGCAACCCATCACAATGACTGTGTAACTTTGATATACTTGTTAGAGCTCAAAAATTTCAAGCGAGGCCTTGAGTCTCGCACTTCCAGTTGTGCCCCAGCGCCTGCCTCTGGAGAGGCGGTCACAGGCCTCTAGCCAGCGCCTGAGGTGGGGTCTCTAGTAGACAGTGGGCAGTGACTCCTCTGTCACTTACTGGATGAGTCATCTCTCAGGAGCAGTTCTGAAATATATGTACCTCAAAGTTGGGAAAGGGAGTAAACACCAACAATTGATAAATATCCAACAATTCAATAAATATTTACCAAAGTAGACACCAAAGATATGTTATGGAAGAAGTGACAGTCCTAGACTTTTGGTGAACTGCAGGCGGCTGTGCAGAGGGTGCTGAGGGAGCAGGCGAGAGGGGCAAAGTTTCTTCTTAGCTGAGTTTCATCTTCACACCCACAGATGCTTAATTGCAGGTGTGAAATGGAAGGGTCAGGAAAGAGAGAGATACTCCAGAAAGAGAGACCAGCACATGGCAAGGCCTGGAGGACAGAGAGATACTGCAGTTTTAATAACTGGAGGAAGTTTAGTGTGACGGGAGGAGAGGGAAGGTGAGGTCCTGAGAACAAAGCTGGTGTCAGACTCTGATGGTCTTACGGACCATAGGAGGGAATGGGGACTTGAAGGTGGGTCAGCAGGGAGTTCATGTGACAAATTTGTAGTTTAGGAAGATCATTTGGGAAGAAGGGTATGGAGAATAGGGTGGAGAAAGTCAGGAATGGAGGAGGGAGACCCTTGGCAGTAATGGGGTGGGGGGCAGGGAATGATAAGGGCTGAGCAGAGTGGTGATAGAGGAAAGGGAGAACAGTCGAGACTTAAAACCTGTGAGTTTGGAAACGAAATTGAGGAAAGCGATGGGTTGAAATAATGTTTGGGTTTCTGATCTGAGTGTAAGGTGATCGTCTCCACTCTGACAAGGAACATAGTAAGAGCAATAATTGAGTCCAACATGTTGGAATATTCGAATGGCAGTGTCCAATATGTGACAATAAGGAGCTTGGGGAATATTTGTGGCTTTTTGTAGATGACAAACGAATGCTTTCACAGATGGCAAACAGGAGTGGGAGGAGATCGTTCTGCAGGAAAAAGTGTCAAGACAGGTGTGCGTTAAACCCTGAGGTGTACCAGTATTTGTAGGAGGGACAGAAGAAGAATTTGCAAATGGCACTGAGAAGAGATAAGTAAGAGTCAGCAGACCCTGGGATCGGGTGGAGGGGTCCAGGGCCCAAGGAATAGAGCATTTCCAGAAGGGTGAGGAAGTCAGCAGGTCGAAGGTGTGGAGAAATCAGGTGAAGTAAAAACTGGGAAGTGTCCATAGGGTTCAGCAACATACAGGTTGTTGGTGACCTTGAATTTGATTTTCTGTATCTAGAAAGTAGTAAGTGAAAGTAAATAACCTTTTTGGATTTTTATTTTAAAGCCTAAAGTAGTGGTTTTTAACCTAGGGTTCCATTATTATTGAGTTGTATCATTATTATTATTATTATTATTATTATTATTATTATTATTATTATTGAGAGACAGATTCTTGCTCTTCACTCAGAGTAGAGCGCAGAGATCATCGCTCACTATAACCTGAATCTCCACGCAGTCTTCCTGCTGCAGGCTCCTAAGTAGCTGGGACTATAGGTGCTACCCTACCTAGCAAATTAAAAAAAATTTTTTTTAGAGATGGGGTCTGACTATGTTGCCCAGGCTGGTCTTGAACTCCTACTCTCAAGTGATTCTCCCACCCCAGCCTCCCAAAATGCTGGCCTTACAGGCCACCATCCCCAGCTAGGTCTTTACTTTTTTAACAGCAGAAGTTTTGTCATGTGATTTGATAGATTTTTTTGTTTTGAATCAATTTCTTTTTCAGTTAGCATTAAGTGTACGTGATGTATTTCTGAAAAGAGCTCTCATTATTGAACTTTTATGGTGGAGATTAGTAAGTCGCATATTCATAAGTGAAAATGAAATCAGCCCTTCACCAGGCTTTATCCTGTTAATGTTCAGTGCAATTATAATATAAAGTATTACTGATGCCAATAGAAGGTTCAAGAGCAATAAAAGCTTAATGATAGTAATAACTTACATTTGATAGTATATATTTTGTGCTTATCTATATATTTAAGCATGAATAAAAGCTTATAGACCAATAAGTCCTTTTAGAGGGACAGGAAATAACTATGATTAAAGGAAAAAAGTAATTTGCATTCTTTTTGTTCAGTGCTTTCAATAATATATAGTAATCCCAAAATTAATGCTGCATATCTTTATCTTTTTTTTAAACTTTTTTTAATATGAGGGTACAGTTTTGAGGTTACATTGTTCTCACTTCCAGGGTAAGTTCCATTTGTGGAAGAGCCTCTCACCCAGGGAACGTGTTATTCACCCTCACAGTGCGCCGTAGGTGAGATCCCACCTCCTGCCCGCCCTCCCGCTGCCATACGTCCTCTGCCTCCCTTCCACATCTTTATTTGGTGTGAGTTTGCCCTTGTGTACAACCTTTCACAGCTACATGTATTCAGAAGATGAAGCAAACATTTACTTGGGGGGATATAAAAGATATATTTTGACATCTTAATTGAATCCCTTAATGAAATGTCTTTCTTTCCATCTTTCTGCACAAGTTAATCCTAAAAAAGGATCTGTAATGACCAATTGTCGGAGCAGAAACTAGACTCTGTAGTTCTTTCGGAGCACATAATCAAACTGAGAAATAGCTATCCTCACTAAGAACAGGATGGTTACTCTGGGAATTCGTGTTGTGCAGTTGTCTTTAGATTGCTTCCTCAAGAATGCTTGCAGGAAAGTGGCTTTTATGTGATGGTGCAGGGACTCTCGAGGTTTGTCTCACCCATGTACTTAAAATATGAATTATGCCCCGAGTCTCTTGAATCTCCTCAGAATAATCTTATGCCAAGGAAATTTCATTCTCTTGAATTTCTTCAGAATCATCTTACTCCAAGGAAATTTCATTTAGCAGGTCCCAAGGTGATTTCCATTCATCAATTATAAAAGAGAAATCCAGGGTTTTGAGTTTTCACTGGTTGCAATCTTTTGATGTTTCAGATGATGCCTGGAAAAACATCCCTAAGTCTCCAGTACATTTTCCTTTGCCGTGATCATTTATGAAGTAAGCCATAGGTTTATGTCCACTTTATAGTTTTAAAGAGGCATTTTAAGTTTATTTAGATTGTAATTAATACTGAGCATCTTTTGGGGAATAGTAACAATCTATGGTTAATGTTTGAACAGTCCTTCAAGATGTAGTCTGCTAAGAATTGGAATTTGAAATTTTCTATGCAAAATTATGCTTATTCATTGTGCTCAGAATGTAAATAAATGATTATATGAATAATTAGCATTATATCTCATTGGTTCAATTTCTCATATTAGTAAAATGGATATAATATTTCTAATATGGACACTAATATTTAAAGCCTCTGTTAGCTCTCCAGAAGTACGGAAATGTGGAAATACATCCATCAATGCATAAATCAGTCTATCAATCAGGGGTTGCCCTCTCTTATAAAGGTGAAATGATAAGTACATCAGTGAAACAGGGGTTGCTGGCATGTTGTTTTGCTCTTCTCTTTCTCTCAATCCTAGTCTACTCTTACTTCATATTTGATGCATAAAATAAAATAATTCCCACAAGAGTTCTCTGTGACCCTTTGTGGTCCTCGTCTTGATGAGCCAGGTCTCTCCCTGCCGTCCCTCTTCTTCTTCCCACCATGGTCTGTGATGGAGCAATGAACAAAGCCCAACACTGAGACAAAGTGCTGTGAAGCCATTGACCTAAAAATACTTGATCGTTCTATGGTAATATGCCAAATAGAGCCTTTTGCTTTGGAAATAAGTTATTGGTGGCTAAAGATTGTGTGGGGCATGCATTCTGAGTATCACTAAAAATAATTCATGTGATCAGTAGTAAAATATAGGTTGGGTTGTTGTTATTTATTTGTAATTATAATTCTCCACTTATGAAAACAATTTGAGACTACTTACAATGGATGGGAAAATAGGTTAAAAAGGGAGTTCACATAGTAAAGAATGAGAAGAAACCACTTAGAGAGGTAGAAAGAGAGCTAGAGATGCAACTTAAGTCAAATTAGTTACTCTAGTTGAATGCTAAATTTAACTCTAAGGCATTTCCCCCTTAGCCATGATGAAGTACTGGTACTTAGCTAGATAACTCACCATAATCAATCTTAAAACTGGACAAAATATACAGTGAATACTGTTTTTACGTATTGTACTACAGGCAGTGTAATAAGGAGAGTGAGCTATATGATTGCCTGAGAGTAGTTTCTTAACTACAGAGCAATGAGTTGATCTCCAAGAAGAGCACAGTGGTCCTACTGAGACCAGGAGGCAAAGACCAGAGTTTGGGCCAGGTGAATTGGCCATCTGTAGGATGGGGAACCAGGGGACCTGCTCAGAGGTAGGGCTGCAGAGGTCTTCATGGAGTCGCTCGTGAGTATTGGATTAAGAGCTAACCTGTACACATGCAGGAAGAGACCACATGATGCTTTTCAGACTGTAGCTCCTACAAGGTTGAGAACAGAATGGAGATGCTGGAGGGTGAGCAGGGCTGGAGGACATTGAAAGTCTGGCCTTGCCAGAATGAAGAGATGTCTAGGCACCGATCTGGGATACCAGAAAGACCAGAAATGCCATGCCTTAGCAGTATGGACATAACCGTGAGTAAGACCTCCTGTAAAACCATCAATCCTTGATAGAGATCCTCAAGGAGGACTGAGTTTGGATGCTAAATCCAAACTCAGCAAGTTAGAGGGACTTGGGAAAGTCACTTGGCATTCTACAGATCTGTCCTAGCAAAACTTTTATAATGCAAGTCTTACCCAGGTTTAAGATGGTCTTCCAGGTAGTTGAACTGCCTGCTCCAAAATAATCACATGCACTCTCTAATAAATTAGAACTAACTGATGGGGCACATATGTGCACAGAGGGAAGCAAAAGTTATTGGAAACAAAGGGGGAGAGGCATGGAAGGAGAGGGGTCAACCCCACCTAATGGGTACAATGAACAGTATTTGTGTGATGGACATGTTTATAGTCTGACTCAAGCTATGTAACAAAAACATTTGTACCCCCTTAATATTTTGAAAAACAAAACAAAACTCGTCAGAGAGAAAGAACAGAAACCAGATTCTTTGCATGGTATCATCAGCAATGTGTATATGGAAATAGCAAAGCAGGATCTATTGTCAAGCAAAGAAAAAAAGAATTCAATAGAAGCCAATCATGGCCCAGATGTTGGATTTAGCAAAGATGCCAAAGCAGCTATTATAAAAATATACCAAAAAAAGTACAAAGAACTAAAGTAAAATATATTCAAAACACTAAATCAAAACATAGCTGTAGTGAGTTTAATATAGAGAGAATGTTGAGAGAAAAAGAAAGAATAATAGAAGAACCAATAAGAAATTTTAGAACTGAAAAGTGTAATAACTAATGAGTAATTCATTGGATGATCTTAAGTGCATATTAGAGATGGCAGAAGCAAGAGTTAATGAACTTGAAGAAAAATCAATAGGAATTATCCAATCTGCAGACTAAATAGAACAAACTCCTCAGGGACCTGTAGGACAGTCTGAAATGACCTACAATATGAAAAATAGGATTTCTAGAAGAAGAGAGTGAACAACATTTGAAAAAGTAATGTCCTCACATTCCGCAAATTTGATCGAAAACATTGATTTACAGAGTCAAGAAGTTCAAATGTCAAACGGTGTAAACATAAATTCATAACTTTATGGCTAGGCAAACTGTCGTCAGCTAGAAAGCAAAGATAAAAAGAACATATTTAAAGCAGCCAGGAGGAAAAAAGACACCTTCTGTGTAAGTAAAAGTCACTGCTTACCTCTTATCAGAACAGTGAAAGTTGAATTACATTAGTGATGCTTTGGATGGTAATATTAAATTGCTGAAGGAAAAAAAAAATCTGTAAGCCCAGAATTCTAGATCCAGCAAAAATATACTCAAAACAAAAATTAAAAAGTTATTTTCTAATAAACAAAAGCTGAAATAATTCATTGTTACTAGACCTGTACTGTGGGAGATTATAAAAGGCATTATTTCCATACTTGGTATTCTCTTCATATCATCTAAATTGTTCTCCTTTTACTAAAAGACATCATTACTTTTAAAGGGAAATAATAGGATGAGGAATCCTGAATCTATATGTAGGAAAGGAATTATAAAGAAGAGCACTGAAAATTGTATAAAAGTGGTTGAATGTCAAGTATGGTGGGCTTTTCCTCCTGATAATTTCTCAAAAAATGCCCATTTACTGTACCATTTCACACCTGACCCTTTACACATGCTTCGTCACCCTTCCAGCTTCTTACACGTCACATTCTATACTTTACAAAATTTACAATGTTGCTGTTTGCTCCCAAACCTTTGCTCATAAAGGACAATTAAAAAGTGGTGAACTTAAAACCAACCATGTCAACAATTACATTAAATATTAGTAGATTAAACACTCCAACTAAAAAGAAGATTTCATCAGACTGTATATAAAAACCAAAGATCCAAAAATCTTGCCATAGGAAATGTAGTTTAAATAGAAAAATACCAACAGATGGAAAGCAAAAGGATGAAAGAAGATACACCATGCAAACAATAAGCATAAAAATGGGTGTGACTATATTAATATGAGACAAAATATTAAAACTCATTAAATGTTCTTCTTTAAGAAAGACAAAAGGGGCTCAGCGCCTGTGGCTCAACGGGCTAAGGCGCTAGCCATGTACACCTGAGCTGGCGGGCTCGAATCCAACCCGGGCCTGCCAAACAACAATGACGGCTGCAACCAAAAAATGGCCGGGTGTTGCGGCAGGTGCCTGTAGTCCCAGCTACTTGGGAGGCAGAGGCAGGAAACTCACTTGAGCCCAGGAATTGGAGGTTGCTTGAGCTGTGAAGCCACAGCACTCTATCCAGGGTGACAGCTTGAGTCTCTGTCTCAAAAAAAAAAAAAAAAAGAAAGAAAGACAAAAGGTGCAACTCAATAAGAAGTTATAAGGATACTAAATATTAATCAACATATATGTGTGACAGTTAATAGTTTCAAAATTCATGTAGCAAATCTGAAAGAACTAGGGAGAAATATGATAAAGCCCAAACCACAGTGGAAGATTTAACACTGAGTTCCATAGCATACCAAGCAAAAAGAGAATCATAATTTTTGTTATTTAGTTCTGTCTGATTAGTGAAGGGTGATCTGGATGTGTAGACTTTCTCTAGGACTAAATTCTGGAAGGAATTTATGGCAAAAGCAATGTTCTACCAGATCAAGATTCTGAAATAGTGTAGAAACAATCTTGAAATGGAATTTCTTATTTTTATTTTCTATAATAAAATTAATAATATATACTAAATTCATTTCTGTATGGTGGTAGGTTTTGAAAGCATTATTTTGCTCTTTTAGTTTATTTATCTCAACACAGAATTAGAGTTTGTGAAGCCTAAAAATATTTAACATGGCCCTTAGAAGCTTTCTGTCAACGTCCAGTTGTTCAACCATGCGTTTAACTCGATGAGTGTCAGGCTGAATTTCCAAATTGGTTCTTGGTTCCTGATACCCTGTTTTACTGATTGAAAAGAAATCCATGTGTTTTAGGTTACAGATGTGCAGGTACCTTTCATTACAAAAATTCAGTCACTCTATATTCATGGCCGTGTGGCGTACCATCCACTTATGTATGGAGGTGGCCTTAGGGGTGCCTTTGGGTAGGGCCAAATTTTTTTCTCAAAATAGAGCTTTGAATTTTGTGAAGCACTTGGATAGAACAGGAGGGCACTTGGCGCCAGGAGGAAAAAAGACTTTGGAAAGGGAGGTGGGGACGACAGAGTGGACGGATTTGGCTGACTTCACAGCGTTGCCTGGGGTCTACTCTGGTTTGGAATATGAATTAGGTGGTTTGTGATTGGTAAACATTGTTTTATCACAAACACAAAATTGGTAGTTTTTTTTCCTCTCTCGTTATTCTGTAAAATGAAATAAAGAGTATATGCACTTGTGTGATTACTAAACATTACAGCCTCCTGAAGTCAAGGAGAGATTAAATTTCAGGATGGCACAGAAGGAATTAAGCCAAATCAGGAGCAGCACCAAAGATTTTTAAAATAGCATATTTGAAGGTAAGAATTCTGACCCAAATATCAATTTAGATACATCAGGTGAATACTGATGATTTTTCTTCTAGGAGGTATTTCTAGATATTCCCAGTTAAATTTTTGTCCTTTTCTAATTTAAGTTCAATAGTTACATAGACAGCTTAGTGGTTTTGATCGACCATATTTTAAGTATTTGTAATATATATTCCAAAACAAAAATTATCACACAGAATCTTCTTTGATATAATATTTTTATGCCCCCAAAGACACCTAATGAGCCTGTATGTATTTTTTTTTATTTTTAAGTAAAGCAATATAATGAACTAATCTTTATCTTAGGAGTTGACATTTTGGGGGACTATTACCAAACTGGGAAATATAAATTGTCTACTTTATCAACTTTTTTTTTTTAAATGAAAGTAAGGCTTCAAGGTCTGAATGAGCTGTATGCAGCATAAAAGTACATAAATAATTTTTATTTTGTAACAAGATCCACACAGAAATGTTTAGATTGCTTCAGGTAAATGTTAACTGTCATTTATTCAGCTGTTGCAGAACTTGCGTACCATCTATTCAGTTATACTCGTGGGTTAGAAACAACCTATTCACTCTTGCCAGTTCTTTCTTTCGGTTAAGGTTGCTTAATTTTAAACTATACAACTATAATTTACATATCTTCTGGTTTGGTTTGATACACGAACTATATTGATCTTTTAGGGCAGTAAACAGAGATGGCTAATGATTCTTTCTGTAATTACTTAATGAACAAAGCACCATCTAGTTCTGTGACTCTGAGTGTTTGTTTGTCGGGGGTGGGGGGGTAGGGAGAGCTGTGCAGAAGTCACACAGGGCAGACCCGATGATCCACTGGATGGTGTAAGAAAAATATTAGAACTTCAGTTTATTGTTAGTTTTATCATTATTCTATCCTTTCATGACTTCTAATTTGGGGCGTATTTTATAATGAGCATGATCTAATAGAACACTAATGAGAGCATTGTTTTATAAAGTGAAGACACACATACTGAAGTACATGTTACAGAAATATTTTGCTAATAGAGATTCCTGATTGGTTTTTTGTTTGTTTGCTTTGTTTTTCTTTTTGAGACAGAGTCTCAGGCTGTCACCTTGGGTAGAGTGCCATGACATCATAGATCACAGCAACCTCTAATTCCGGCTCAAGTGATCCTCTTCCCTCAGTTTTTCTATTTTTAGTAGAGATGGAGTCTTGCTTTTGCTGAGGCTGGTCTCGAACTTGTGAGTTCAAGCGATCCATCCGCCTCAGCCTCCCAGAGTGCTAGGATTATGCACCCAGCCTAGGGATGCCTGATCGTTGATCTTAATTACAATACCTACCTTTTCTTAAGTTATGAAAATTAGAGAAAAATAACTTCTGAGGACAGTTGGGGGGATCTAACTTAATGTGCACAATGGAAGGGTGTTCAGAATGCTCCCTGGGTGAAGAGCTCAACTACAACTTGAACTTTACCTGGGAAGTGAGGACAATGTAACCTAAAAATATGTACCCTAATATTAGTTTGATATAAAAGAGAGAAATTCAAATGTATATATAATTATATAGAGATAATGATCTATAGTTCTGTATATTCAGAATATGTGTATATGTTACATGCATTGCAAATATTTTCCCTATTTGTGGCTTGTCTATTTCTATTATGAATAGTATCTTTGATGAGAAAAATGTTTTGATATTAATAAAATAAAATTTTATCAACATTAAAAAAAAGAACTTCTTAGTACATGATTTTATTTTGGTTACTGAAATGATTTACTGGAGGCTAAATAATTTCAGGAGGAAAATCACACATGTCTAGTTTTTAAAAAATATAATGAGTTGAATAATTAATAACTTGGGGTAGTAAAGCTGTACCCATCACTAAAGAGAAGCCAGCTCACACTTTCTGTCAAACATACCCTACAGCAAGTCCTAAAACTCCACTTTAACTTGATCTGGCAAAGCAAGCACAAGGCAAAGAAAATGCATTTTGATTTGTTTTTCTTAACTTTAATCTGGGTTTTGTTATTGTTTTAAAGCTGTAGTGTTCTCTTGTATATGATGAAATAATAGTCATCACTTGCATCTAGTAATAGGCTAAGGAGTTAATCAAACTACCAGGACCAATTCCAAGGTAGAAACTGGTATTTTTAAATAATAATTCTTACATTTGTCATGAATTTTCAGTTTACAAATTATTTTTAACTGACATTATCTTGTTTGATCTGTACAACATACTGTTAATACAAGATTAGTAAATACTAAGCTCCTTTTGCAGGTAAAGACCCTGAAGTCAAGCAATTGGGTAAGCTGACCAAGGTCCAGTGGCTTTCACATATTCGTATAGGTGCTAAATCAGAGTGTCTTGACTCTGAGTTTAGGATTTTTCACTCTTTGCCTTTCATAACAAACGCTTTTCAGTACTATTTTGAATAGATATAGTGAGAGAATAGGTATCCATGCCTTATTCCTTTTCTTAGAAGAAAAGCTTTCAGTTTTTTATTGAGTATGATGTTAACGGTAGGCTTTTTGTATATTGCCTTTATTGTGTTCCTTCTATACTTACTTTGAGTGTTCTTATCATAAAAGAGTGTTGAATTTTTTCATATACATTTTATGAATCTATTATGATGATCCTGTGATTTTTATCCTTCATTCTGTTAATGTGGTATATCACATTAATTGATTTGTGTTTGCTGAACCATCCTTGAATCCTGGGAAGAAAACCCACTTGGTCATACTTTATCATCCTTGTAATGTGCTGTTGAATTCCATTTGCTAGTATTTTGTTTTGAGAATTGTTGCATCTGTATTCATTAGGAATATTGGCCTGTAGTTTTCTATTAGTGTAGAGCCTTTGTCTGGCTTTGGTATCAGACTTATTGTGGCCTCATAAAATAAGCTTGGAAATGTTCCTTCTTCAATTTGGGGGAAGAGATTAAGGATAGGTATTAGTCCTTTTAGTATTTTGTAGAATTTACCAGTGATGCCATCTGGTCCTGGGCTTTTCTTTGTTGTGAAATTTTTGATTGTTGGTTTAATTTCCTTATTAATTATTGGTCTGTTCAAGTTTTCTATTTCTTCATGGTTCAGTCTTGAAAGCTTGTAGATTTCTAGGAATTTATCTTTTTGTGTTATCACTTGTAAGGTCTTTTTTTAATTTGTATTTTTTGAGTCTTTTATGATATTAGTTAAGCTAAGAGTTTGTCAACTTTACTTTATTTTTTTTTACCTATATCTATTTTTTTATTAAATCATAGCTGTGTATATTAATGCAATCACGGGGTATAATGTACTGGTTTTATATACAATTTGAAATATTTTCATCAAACTGGTTAACATAACCTTCACAGCATTTTCTTAGTTTTTGTGTTAAGACATTTATATTCTACACTTAGTAAATTTCACGTGTAAGATTCACCATAGGCGTGGTCCCACCAATTACCCTCCCTCCACCCTTTCACCATTAACTAAGATAGACTCTCACTGGATAAAAGATTTAAACTTAAGACATGAAACTATAAAAATACTAGAAGAAAGTGCAGGGAAAACACTTGAAGAAATCGGCCTGGGAGAATATTTGATGAGGAGGACCCCCTGGGCAATTGAAGCAACACCAAAAATACATTACTGGGGTCTGATCAAACTAAAAAGCTTCTGCACAGCCAAGAACACAGTAAGTAAAGCAAGCAGATAGCCCTCAGAATGGGAGAAAATATTTGCAGGTTATGTCTCCAACAAAAGTTTAATAACCAGAATCCACAGAGATCTCAAACGTATTAGCAAGAAAAGAACAAGTGATCCATCTCAGGGTGGGCAAGGGACTTGAAGAGAAACTTCTCTGAAGAAGACAGGTGCCTGGCCTACAGACACATGAAAAAATGCTCATCATCCTTAATCATCAGAGAAATGCATATCAAAACTACTTTGAGATAATATCTAACTCCAGTAAGATTAGCCCACATCACAAAATCCCCAAACCAGAGATGTTGGTGTGGATGTGGAGAAAAGGGAACACTTCTGCACTGCTGGTGGAACTGCAAACTAATATGTTCCTTTTGGAACGATGTTTAGACAACACTTAGGGATCCAAATATAGACCTGCCATTCAATCCTACAATTCCTCCACTAGGTATATATCCAGAAGACCAAAATCACACTATAACAAAGATATTTGTACCAGAATGTTTATTGCAGCCCAATTCATAATTGTTAAGTCATGGAAGAAGCCCTAGTGCCCATTGACCCATGAATGGATTAATAAATTGTGGTACATGTATACCATGGAATATTATGCAGCCTTAAAAAGATGGAGACTTGACCTCTTTCATGTTTACATGGATAGAGCTGGAACATATTCTTCTTAGCAGAGTATCTCAAAAATGGGAAAAAAAGTATCCAATGTACTCACCCTTACTATGAAACTGATTTATAGCTTTCATAAAGCTATAACCCAATTATAGCCCAAGAAGAAGGGGACAGGGATAGGGAGGGGAGGGGACAGAGGAGGATGGGTGGACAGAGGGTAATTGGTGGGACCACACCTACTTAGTTTTTTAAAATCAAAACTCTTAGTTTTGTTGATTTTTTTTTTTTCATTGTTGGAGATTCATTGAGGGTACAAGAAACCATGTTACACTGGTTGCATTTGTTAGGAAAAGACCCTCTTACAATCGTGTTTTGCCCCCAAAAGGTGTGGCACACACCAAGACCCCAAATTAGTTTTGTTGATTTTTTATTGTTTATTCTCTATTCTGCTCTAATCTTTGTTATTCTTACCTTCTGCTAACTATAGACTTAGTTTGCTCGAAGTTTATTTAAGAAAATTCTGTCATATGCAATAATGTGGGTGAACCTAGATGACATGACGCCAACTGAAATAAGCCCATGAGAGAAAGACAAATACTGCGTGATTCCATTTACGTGTGGTCTCTAAGAGGTTAGACTCACGAAAGCAGAGAATAGAATAGTGTTTCCAGGGACTGGGGACAGAGGGAAAGAGGAATTGCTATTCAATAGGTATAAAGTTTCAGTTATGTAAGATGAGTTAAGTTCTAGAGTTCTGTTGTACAAAATTGTACAGCCTATATTTAACAAGACTGTGTTGTGCCCTTAAAACTTCACGGGTTTAGACCTCATATTAAATGTTCTTACCACAATAAAAGAGTAAATACTTTTTGTTAGTTTTTTCATAATACCACATACATGTGGGCCTGGCTAGATGACTCTAGCTTTGAGACCCTGGGCTAATATCTTAAAATTGTATCATATACATGTTTCAATTATGAAACTACATCTGGTTGAGAGAGACAGAAGGAAGAAGAATAAAAAATAAATGATATTAGTGATTCCACCCACTTTCCCATCCAAAGAGTACACACCTCTGAGTGAAGGTAAAAATTGAGATGTGAATCTCCTCTTCCTTCTTTGTCTGAGTTCTTGTGTGGCTTCAGTGGTGTGAACACCCCCGCCCCCCCGAGCTGAGTGGAGCTTTATAGTTTAAAGATCCACATGTTTTGTACAACATGTCACCTGCCTGCAAGCCAGTTACCTCATTGGTGTTCATCTCACAAAACAGTGCTTTCTTCCAGTGCTGAGAAACTCAAATGATTTTTAAAGAAAAAGTACTAATTACAAATAATTTTACACTGTGTGAAATATAAGATGTGATTCCAGCATATGGCCTTGGAGTGAAACTTTCTTGTCTGTAGAAGGTGGCTAATAATGTCCATTTCACCAATTTCAGAGGAGATTCAGGTAAGGAAATGTACAGGGAAGCAACTTGGAAAAAAAATCACTGTGCAAATATAGGATGTAAGTGTTGAATGGTCTGTTCAGTCCAATCCCACTGGCACAGTTGATTCCACCCTCTATATTCCACAATGCAGCTGGGGTGCTTTGGGTATCCCCACTTTAAAAATAAAGGTCTTTCTCAAAACCTCAAAAGTTAGTGTCCCATAAAAATGAGATGAAGAACAATGATGGGAGGCCATTTAATGAATTGCTCTCATTCTATGGATGCCAGCTCTTAAAATAGTAGCCTGAGCTTTGGAGCCCTGAGTTCCAGTCCCCCCTGTCTCCCACTGATGATGTCTATGACTTCGGACAAATCACTTCACCTTTCCGGGCCCAGTTTTCTCACCAATAACAAGAAGAGATTAAGTCAGGGGCCCCTTCCACAGCTCTAACATTCTGTGGTTTTTTTCTTTAGGTATGTATGTCAAAATTGTCTTTTGGGGAGATAATGAGGATTATTCCTTGTGCTTTCACGCTTGGTGCTGTCTCCTCTGACTCATATTTTTCAGTCTCTTTTGCTGGCGTTTATCATTTGAACAGCAGGCGACTGTGTTCTTAAATCTTTCCTTTGTTCCCTCTTAGTGTTTGACCTGTCTCGCTCTCCACATGCCCAGCATGTTAGAGATTCTGACTGTTGATACGAATTTGAATAAATGTCCATTCTGTATGTGGCTCTCCCTAAGTAAATCACTATATTCCTCTATTAGGAGAAAAGCCATGCCCATTCTCTACTTTCCTAACTATTCTGGAGCAAATCGAGAGTTTTTACCATCCCTTAAACCATCTGCTCCTGTTCCCTACCTGCTGGAGGGGGCATCCCAGCTGCTGCTGTGAGTGCAAGGTTTAGATTGCTGTTCTTCCTTGCTTTTCTGTTTCAGTACTCCTGACCCCCTTCCGCCTTTCAGACTGATCCTTTTGCCCTTGGACTCTTTTTTTTTTTAGGAATCATCACATATGTTTGACATTTTTTTTTTTGTAAATTAAATTGAATTTTTTTTTGTCCCCACTCTTGTTACTTTCATTCACCTTGTGTTTGACCACAGATGAAGAGTCTCTGGAGTGAAGTTTACATTCTTTATTTCAGTAGTAAGGTAGTGAGCACCTAACATGTGCCATGCCCAGGGAATGAAAATGTGCCATAAGTTAGAGAAGTTTTTTTTGAGACAGACTTTTCATTTTGTCACCTTCTAGAGTGTCTTGGTGTCACAGCTCACAGCAACCTCAAACTCTTGGGCTCAAGTGATTCTCTTGCCTCAGTCTTCAGAGTGGCTGGGACCACAGGCGCCTATGTCAGCACCTAGCTATTTTTAGAGATAACGTCTCATTCTAACGTCTCAAACTCCTAAGCTCAAGCCTCCCAAAAGTTAGAGAATTTTTAAAGTTGGAAACATTAAAGAGGAATGGGGGAAAGTAAGAGAAATAGGCATTAGAGTGAAGGGAGCAGGGAGGTGGGGTTGTGAGCAGTCAGAGAGAGATTGACAGGTTGGATGGATGGTTGGATGGGTGGGTGGGTGGATGGATGGATGGATGGGTGGATGGATGGATGGGTGGATGGATGGATGGGTGGATAGGTGGGTGGATGGATGGATGGATGGATGGGTAGATGGATGGGTGGATGGGTGGATGGATGGGTGGATGGATGGATGGGTGGATGGATGGATGGGTGGATGGATGGATGGATGGGTAGATGGATGGATGGGTGGATGGATGGATGGGTGGATGGATGGGTGGATGGGTGGATGGATGGGTGGATGGATGGATGGATGGATGGATGGATGGATGGGTGGGTGGATGGATGGGTGGATGGATGAATGGGTGGGTGGATGGATGGGTGGATGGATGGGTGGATGGGTAGATGGATGAGTGGGTGGATGAATGGATGAATGGAGGGGTGGATGGGTGGATGGGTGAGTGGATGAATGGATGGGTAGACAGGTGGATAAGTGAATGGACAGACAGATAGATGGG
This sequence comes from Arctocebus calabarensis, assembly GCA_963573935.1. Taxonomy (NCBI): domain Eukaryota; kingdom Metazoa; phylum Chordata; class Mammalia; order Primates; family Lorisidae; genus Arctocebus; species Arctocebus calabarensis. Next base: position 18,940 of record CAUYON010081939.1, read on the forward strand.
TGGGTGAATGGTGAACTGATGGGAAACAGGGAGGAAGGAGGGAAGGCAGGTTGGTGCACAAGAGCTGCATTGCAAACACAGCAGTGATGATGACATTAGCAAGCACTTATATAGCCACCACCATGTGCCAGGCACTGGTCTAAGACCTTTCTATGTATTCATTTACCATAATACTAGATGGTATATTCTGATCAAGCCTGGAATCCCAAGTTCAAACAAACCACAGCATGGGTGTATAGGATGTGTCCTTTTTGCATTTCAGGCAGGGTAGGGCCCCAGGCAGATCACAGTGTCTTAAAAGAAGGCTCTTCCAGCTGGAGGAAAGAGGGAGAGAGGGAGGGAGGAAAGGAAGGAGGGAATCGCAGAGGGTGGGCAGAGCAGGGCAGAGGACGATTGGTGCAACTCTGTTTTACAGCCAGAGAAGCTTAGACACAGAGAAGTTAGGGACCCTCCCAAGGTTTATGGCTGAAAGTTCATCTAGTTAGGATTTGAGCCTCGGCCATCTGACTCTAGTTGGCTAACTACTGACCACATCCCTGGGAGCTGAAAATATCAACTTCTTTTTATCTTCTTCCTCATTCTTTCATGTGTTGTTTGAATTGTTTTCATGACCAAACAATATTTTTACTGTTGAGGAAAAAAAGAAAAATGAAGCCACCCTCCTTATTCTCTTTGTGAAAAAAACAAGAAGCATTTCTTCCTGTCACCTTCCTGCCCCCCTCACCCCCCACCCCCTGCCGCAATTCCCTCCTTGCCTCCCTTCTTCTTTCCTCCAGCTTGAAGAACATTCTTTTAAGACACCGTGACCTGCCTGGGCCCCTGCCCTGCCGGAACACACAAAGTGCACATCCTGCACACCTGTGCTGTGGTCTGTTTGAACTTGAGATTTCAGGCTTGATCGGTCAGATTGAGGAGGGAGGGGAAGGAGAGCCTGCTGACACCACAATCCTCCCTCCCCTCTAGAAGAAGGAAACACATCAGGAGCCTGCCCCTCCCCCAGTGAGCCTGAAACACAGCCACACACAGGGGAGAGGCCTGCCAGCTGCCCAATGACTGTGACACGCTAACACAACCTCAAGATGTCCCCAGAACAACCCAGGGACACCCATTGCAGAGAAGGGGCCTGGTACCAGGGCTACAATGTCCAGGGCCTCTTTTTCTCCCTTCTCAACAATTTTTTGGGGCACTTTCCACATGCCAGACATTGTTCTTGGCCTTGGGAATACAACAGCAGTTAAAACAAACCAAGCTCCTGCCCTCCTGGGGCACAAGGCAAGGGAGACAGCAATGAATGACAGGATAGAGACTATGACCTTAGGAGGTGACAGGGACCAGGGAAGCAAAGGGTGGTTTGGGGGCTGTGTTGAGTTGGGTGATCAGAGAAGTCCTGTGTGAAGAAGCGATATTGGTACAGAAATCTAAAAATGAGAACTTGGTGTCTCACATGCTCTTCCAACCTCAGATAATCTTAGATTCCATGAACCTCAGAGTCCCTGCCCCTCAGTCTCCCTAGTCGCAAAATGGAATGGTGAGCTACAAAGGGTTTCTAAACTTAGATGACTTCAGGGGACATGGAGAGTGGTAAAATAGACACTGGGGACTCACAGTGGGGAGGGTGGGAGAAGGTGAGTTACCTACGGGGTATAAGGAATGCTATTTGGGTGACAGGTGCACCAAAAGCCCAAACTCTGCCACTATATAACATATACATGTAATGGAATTCAATTTGTGCCCTCAAATCTATTTTTAAAAATAATACATACATACAAATTTAAATTTTAAAAAGGGGGAAATACTTTGAAAGAACAAAAAAAGTTTTGAAAAAATAAAGATGGCTTCAGGGTCAGGCAGTTTATATAAATGTGTGACAATAGGGAGGGGCAGTGACTGTGGCAAAGTGGGTTGAGCCTGCTTGGGCTAATGCATCAGAAGTTGACATTTTGGCTGGGTGAGGTGGCTCGCACCTGTAATCTTAGCACTCTGAGAGGCTGAGGCAGGTGGATTGCCTGAGCTCACCAGGTTCGAGACCAGCCTGAGTAAGAGCAAGACCTCATCTCTAAAACTAGCCAGGCATTGTGGCAAATGCCTGTAGTCCCAGCTACTTGGGAGGCTGAGGCAAGAGGATCGTTCAAGCACAAGAGTCTAAGGTTGCTGTGAGTTATTATGCCACAACACTTACTGAGGATGAAAAAGTGAGACTCTGTCTCAAACACAAAAAGAAAAAATAAAAGTTGAGGGCGGCACCTGTGGCTCAAAGGAGTAGGGCACCCATCCCATATGCCAGAGGTGACAGGTTCAAACTCCTGCCCTGGCCAAAAACCAAAAAAGAAAAAGAAGAAGTTGACATTTCTTAAAAACAGAATACTGTGGGGTCAAAAAAAACCCATCTGTAAGCCAGACCTAGCCTTTGGGCCATTAATTGGGAACCTAGCATTGATTATTGTGGATTGGTGGCTAAGGAGGGTGGGGGGAATAACTCTGGCTGGGGAAGTCATTTCATGCTCACCAGGATAAGCTACCCGTGCCCAGGTGAGCCTTGGCACCATCGGGACATGGAAATTAACTGCCTCAAGCCTTGGGACCAGTCAGTGGGTTCTGGGGCTGCTCCTATGTTGCTGGCACCAGCTGTATGAGCTCTTCCGATCTGGGAGTCCCCTCCCTAGACATACACACACACCCACTGCCTGCAGTGCCTGACCTTGTCTAGAGGGAGGTCAAGGGGATCAGAAGAGCCCTGTTGTCTGACTCATGGGCTCAGTAGCCATTCTCTACTTCCAGCACCCTGAGTACCATAGGGACAGTTCACCTGCTCACTGCTGTCCTCCAACTTTTTTTTTTGTTAGAGACAGAGTCTTATTTTATCGCCCTCGGTAGAGTGCCACGACGTCACACAGCTCACAGCAACCTCCAACTCCTGGGCTTAGGTGATTCTCTTGCCTCAGCCTCCCGAATGGAGGGTCCTCCAACTTGAAGCAGGTAGGGCCTCCACAGACCATTAATCCAGCTCCTTCATTTTCCAGCTGGGTAAAGCAAGGCTTGGAGAATACCAGTGACTTACCTGAGTTGACACAATAAAGTCTCAGGAAACCATGTCTGGATCCAAAGTTTTCATTTATTCATCAAACATTTATTAAATACTTTTTGCACACAGGTACTATTCTAGAAATCAGAGATCTTGACACCTGCTGAGTCTTCTCAGCCTCTTGTATTGACTCACCCCTCTGAGATCTCCCCAGGGAACCCCACCCCCGTCTTGTGCCCCTGGCACCCAGGGCAGGAGCACTGACATCCTGGTGAGTGGGGGAGAGGCCTCGGGGGCTCTGACTTGCCCTCAAGAGGCAGCAGGAGACCCATTGATTCTCAAAAGGCCAGGGATCCTGGGGCTAGGTCTGTGATGGCAGGAAGTGGTGAGTCATCGGCTCAGTCCACACTGTCCCCTCAGAGGCCAGAATCGAGGCCCAGGTCTGTGCGGGGAAACTGCCAGCCTGCAAGAATCACCACCTCCCTCCTCTGGTCTGGGGATATCTGAGGCCCCACCTCCCTCCTCTGGTCTGGGGACATCTGAGACAGCAGCAGGAGTACTAATGGCACTGTTCAAGAGGCAGGGCTGGGCATGGCACAGACCCAGCTGAGGAGACACGTGGACTCTGTGCTAGTGGCTGTGAGTAAGCAAGTCACCCCCACGGGTGGCCGACTCAGCAGCCTCCCAGTACATCAGCGCTTTCTCTGCCCCAAGGGGCTTCTCCCATCCCAGCAAGCAGTGAGTGCTGCCACCTGAGCCAGAAACCCGGGCGACCTCTCTGATCGTCCCCCTCCCTCCCTGACGCCCTCCGAAACTGTCAGCTGTATTTGCCAACTCTTTTGGCCCCATCCCTTCCTCTTTGCCCCTACCCTAGCCAACACACCCACTGTGGTACCAGCCACCACCTCTCAGCCAAGACCTCAAGTGCTCCTGGTCTCCCTGCCCTGGGCCGATTGCATTCCACGGTGCAGGCAGCAGTGTCCTTTCTGAAGCAGGTCTGGAGCTGATTATGTCTTTCCCCTGCTAAAAAGCCTTCTCTGGTTCTCTTTGGTCCCCAAGATAAAGGAGAGTGGCCAGGTGGAAAAAGCTGAAACTTTAGGGCCCCGTCTGGGGTTCCAATCTGGGCTCAGCCATTCCTCAGATTTCAGAACTCTGGGAAAATGATTTAATATCCTCAATACTCAGTCTCCTAATTCGTAAGATCTGAAATATTATAAAAGTTAGAAATAACAGATGTAGGGCGGCTCCTGTGGCTCAGCGAGCAGAGCGCCGGCCCCATATACCGAAGGTGGCGGGTTCAAGCCCAGCCTCGGCCGAACTGCAAAACAAAAAAATAGCCAGGCGCTGTGGCGGGCGCCTGTAGTCCCAGCTACTAGGG